>PPHW02000097.1:0-17475 GCA_003705225.2 Ambrosiozyma vanderkliftii
ATAATGACAGGTATATAAGTAAGTTGTGCTGTTTCTTTTCTGTTTTATAATTCCTGTTGATATGGATATATAGTATAGTATTAGTGGTTTTGTTGTTTGTAATGATGGTATAAAAGGAATATGATATACATACAATATAGAGTTAAATTATATAAAACAAAAATAGCTTATCAACAAAACCGGGGGGGAGTGAGGCTTAATGAAAAAAAGAAATGGCGGGTGGCTGGGTTTTTACCTAATTTAGTATCGACGCAAACAGCGATAGGACTATCGACGTTAATTTTATTTGGCAGTAAAAAAAAATATTAAAGAAAATCGTCTCTCCTCTGAGAAACAGACACATCAAATAAAATAAAATAGAAAGGGAAAAGGAAAGGGAAAGGGAAAGGGAAACAGAATATTTATTATATTACATGTATATATACATTTAAATACAATACCAATCTTCACTTATCATATCTTTCTTTCCCCTTGCACTTAATATACGCATAATACCAAGTCCCCCACCTCTTTTTCCCCCAATTCTTCTTCTTCTTCTTCTTCTTCTTCTTCTTCTTCTTCTTCATTTCCTTAGTGTGTTCTCAAAAAACGTGCGACTTAACCCATCACACATCAACATATCAACACATAACACAACACACACACACACACAACCACACATTTATCACATTCTTTTCTCTCTGTGTCTCTATATCTATCTCTCCTTAAGGAAGATACTTTTCTTTTTCTTTTTTTCCCTTGCTCTCTGGTGAACCCATCGTGACTTAATACTGTTTAGAGCACACAAACACCTATCATCAGACTTAATATCATCAACTGTCAACAAAATAAAAACAAGAAAAACATCCATTTCCTCATTCCTAGATAGATACTTTATCACTGTATATTCCAAAACAACAATAGTGACTTTTTAAAACCATTACAATCCCCTTGAAATCTCTTTGCCATCAGATCATATACTCATCTCTCCATACTTTTTTCCCCCATTTTATTTATTTTATTATATTTATTTTTCCCACTTTCACACCCCCTAAAAGTCATCGAAAATAAGTCATCTCTACATGAAATACATTCATCTCCATAAGCATAAACACATATAGTATTATTTTTTTTTTGGCCATGACATCAAACTCCCCTCCCCTTGTATCGCCTTCACAGCGAACATATATACCGCCAGCTCTAGAAGACTTGGTGTACTTGTGTTACCCTGAACAATTCAACAACCCGAATAAAGTGAGCCATCTAATGGTGAGTGATGGAACAACAAATAAACCACCAGTTAAATGGAAAGATTTAAAAGACCAAGATCTATTCAACGGTGAACATTTCAAGGCATTTATTGAGTCTTCTCATTGTACTGAAAACTTACAATTTCTATTAGATATCTACCAATATGAACTGGTTTGGAATAATGAAACTAATAAACCATGCCATAAACTAGTTTGTGAAAATAAACGTGTATTTACTTCACCTCCTCCTCCTCCATCACTACCAGCACCACATGTTTCTGTTCCTACTCAAGACGGTTCATCATCTACGGTAGGACCACCAACTGAAAGTAACATCAAACCATCATTAGACGACCCACGATCATCAAAACTACAACGATTCCAATCTTGTTCAACAGAAGACCCATCATTAAACAATAATAATAAAAAGATATGTTTACCTGCGCATAAACAATCAGTCGTCTCAACAGTTAGTTCAACAGTTAGTTCAACAGTGACTAGCTCAACAGTGTCGGACTTTCCTATGAACTTGATGGAATTCTCAGATTCTCTACAGCAGTCAAGTGATGACGTTAGCTCCTTTGTGGATATGAATGCAAGACCCTCTAGGGCGAATGACTCTACAAAACATTATACTGGTTTGAGAGACGCTGCTCAACCAAGACCTCAGCAAGCTGCCGATTTGATGTTTGATCTCGAATCTGATTGTGATAACAGCAATGGTGAGAAAATCGATTTAGATAACATCAGTGACATTGGTCTTACACGTACCTCGAAACTGGATACTCTTTGGAAACATTTATTGAACACGTACTTCATCGAGGGCTCTATATGTGAATTGAATCTACCCCATGAAACGAAAAATGAAATTTTATCAGGAGGCAAATCCAATAGCATATATCATAATCCAGTTGATCTTTTGAAGGCTAAGAAACTGGTTCTCTCATTACTCCGTCAGAACATTTATTGGTCCTTCATCAGGCTACAAGAATCGAAGATCATTGCTCCTCAGCCGGCAAATACTAAGATTCCAGTTATAGATGAAAGCCTAATGAACCCTGTTTTACATGGACAATCGAAAAAGGTTCTAAAGGGACCATGTGGTGTTTCCTCCTCTACCGTTGATAATATGCATCTAAGACACACTCGACAACATGAATTGGGATTTTTAAGACATCATATTCGTAAAACACCCTCCAATGCATCAATTCCAACTAATTCTAACCCTAATTCTAATTCCTTTACCGCTCCAAATACTCCATTATCATCATCTCCATTTTCTACTCGTCCTAATTCCCCCTCATCAAACTCTTTACCTCCAAATCATCCATACAACATTTTATCCCCACCGCAGAATACATTTAACAGCAGCAATAGTTTATCCACGTCTCCGTCGTCTCCTTCCAAAAAATCCTTAATGTCCGGGCTAAGACCTCTTAGATCAAGGCTCCAGAAGAAAAAGGAAAAGCATGAGAAACGGGAGAAAAAGAAGAGACAAACGGCTGGTGACACATCTAGTATTTCATCAAGTGGTGGTACCCCTGGAAGTGTTATTTCTCCTAATCCATCAAGACCTCAAACTCCATTGAACCATACTGACTCATCCACCACTGTTGAGTCTGCCATGCAATGGTCAAGTTCTGATATGAGTGAAGGGTCGTCCTTGTCCCAGCATAACATGAACAGCAATAACAATAACCTATACGGAATCCCTGAGGTTTCCAGTGGAGCCTCATCAAGACATCACAGTTCAAAAAACAGTAGCTCCAGTGGAATCAACAACTACAATAACAATAACGAGAATTACGGTAGATCGGATAGCCATTCATCCAGTGGGCACTGGTATGGTCATCTCTTTGGTTTAGGGAATCAAGAATCAACTTTTCCCTCCCCTAGGTCTCCTCCTACGAATCCTGCTCTAATTAAGAAATCCAAATCAGACAATGTCACAACAACACTTCATAACAATGGTTTGGTGAATCAACTGATGACAATGCATCAACAAACACGGTCAGAACCTCAAAGAGGTGTTAACTCAACTTTACTAAGCAACATTAATGATCCTAATAATACCGATACCAAAAACGATAATGACTTGGAGATACAAACACAAGCACGAGCCATGGCTAATTTAAGTTTACGTGATAAACCCTAGTGAGTGTGTATTATTTTCCTTCTCTGTCTAGAGAGGGTATTTGGATTATTTACTTTTCTTAAACTTCATTTCCTTGTTTTTTTTATTCTCCTGGTTGTTGTTTTTGATTATTTTTTTTATTATTACTCTCATATATCTTTTACTAATAGAACATTTTATATTCTTTTTTAATGACAAGTATACTTTCTACCGTTGTGTTTTTTACTGATTTTTAGTTTTGTAAGCAGAAAGAAAATAAATAAATAAATAATAGATAGATTAATTTTTGAAGAAGGATCATTATACATTCACATGCTGTTATTATTCGTATTAGCAGTAGTATTGATGTTTCCATTATGGTACTGATCATTATTAACGCTGGGATTGATGATACCACCACTTGCATTAACGTCATAGATACTGTGTGAGTGCATTTCCGTTCCGATTAACATTGAGTCTCTCAAGTTATATGGTTGGTCAAATAAAGTGGACCACATCTGGTTCACATTTTCATTCAAATGTCCTTCAGAAAGATCAATGTTCTGTTGTTGTTGCATTGGAAACTGTATGGTGTTTATGACATGATTATGAGGTTGCGACAATGGTACTGGTGGTGGTGGATAATATGCAGATTGGATGAATTGGGGGAGACTCTGTATATCTGAATCATTCAGGGCAGAGTCATAGTATTCTCCCACAGGAGCGTATTCCCTCACAACGTTTCCATTTCCATTGCCATATGACCCCTGATGTAGATCTGATAATGTGGAAATGCCTGTAAATGGATGCGGATGTTGTGAATGAGTTTGCTGGTTTAGTTTCTCGTTATATAACTGTTGGATTTCATTTGATGTTAAAAGAGAGGAGATAAATTCCGAGTTCTCCTGGTCGATTGAGCTTTTACTACTGCTTTTTGTTGATTTTCTAAGATCTTCATTTGAATTTATCTCCCCTTCTTCCTCTTCCTCTTCCTCTTTGATGATGGTGGTCTTTGGCTTAACATTCGCTGGTCTTATAAGGTAGCATTTAGTTTCATCTTGGATTTTCAACAAATTAGCTATATAATCGGGATCGTCGCTTTTATATTTCTGGTCCAATGTTTGCTTTGTCAAGATAAACTGTTTAATATTCGAATAAATCTTCTTAATGGCATTGTTGATCAGTAATGCAGGTTGGCAATTCTTCTGTAAGTGGTTCAACAAATTTTCAACGGAATGAGTGAATTTTTCCACAAATTGCAAGATTTTAGGGTCTAGATAAAGTCTCTTTGCATTCACCACAGAGTAAAAAAGACTCATCGAAGCCTGATGGATGGAGTGCACAGACAAGTATTTGAAATTAATCTTGTTCAATGAAAGCAACCGTTCATAAATACTCACAATATTATAGGATGCTTTGAACAAAACATCGAGTTCTTCGTTGGACAATTTCACCCTGTTGTTGTTTGGCTTGTACAACATTTGAATTAAAAAGAGATAATTTAAATTGACAAAGTCCAAAGTGAATTGAAAGCTTGATTTCAACCTATGGTTTTTAGTTATGGTCAATCTGTCAATGTACTTAGCCATAAGTGAGTTTAATGCAGAGTGTAAATGCAATGTTAATTCATTCATTGATTTGTAGTCTAATAATGAGAAATCAGCTAGTGAATGTGGTGAAATGTTACATATTGTATTGATCTTCCCCTGGAACACTCTCAATTGGATGAAAAAGGAGGGAATTAGAAACTGTTCTTGTGAGGTATTGTAATCTGTAGTGATTGGCAATGCAGTGATATCCATGTCTGATATAATGAATGGTTTAGACACATAGCAACAAACCTGTCTCTCCAGGGAAAAGCAACACCAAAAAACAGTTCTATGTAGTTGTCTGTAACTGTCACTAGTTATATCATCCAGATTCAATGTTCTGATATCGATGGGGCCGGTAGACTTGTAGTTATTGTACATGTTTTCTAATCTTCTGAGTGTTGTTTCAGTGTAAAGGTCCATATCCATCACTAATGCAGTAGCCAGCAGAATTGTATACCAGATACCAGGTTTAATTGGGGTGAATAGCCCAAACGATGATATTAGCAAGGAGCATTGAAGTGTTTTGAATTGAATATTATGAGCAATGGTGCTTGATCCGATTGGTACTTTCATGACATCATTTCTTATGAATTTATTGAAGAACAAAGTTGAAGTTAAGAAGTACCTCACAGCAGTTTCATTGTTGTTGTTATCTATGCAAGAACCAATGGCCATTGAAATGTAAATTAAAAACAAATCTAATGATGAGAAATTACAAGCCAAATATTCTAGGTAATCAGTGACATTGTCCAGTGAATGTTTCCCCTCCTGTTCCTCCTTATCCAAAATGTCAAATAATTGATCGATTTTGATGTAAAGCGAGTCATCCTTGGAGAGTATTGGATATTGAGGCCATGAATAGTCAAAGTAATTTGTAATTAATGATTTCACAGTTGCCCTTGAGGGTAACTTTAGTGCATTTTCACTGATTTCAGATTGGTTATTGGTATTAGTGTTGTTATTACTATTATTAGTAGTAGTAGTAGTAGTAGAGGTGGCAGTGATAGTGGTAGTTGTAGTAGAAGAAGCAGTATTGGTATTATTATTATTATTATTATTCGATAGTCCATCATTACTGGCAAACATTGAGATAGCAGATGTTGATATTTCCTGTGATGGTATCATTGAATTGCCAATCCCTCTAAAACCAAAGGGGAGTGATGTTAAAGACGATAATCCTAATTCAAATACAAATGGGGGTTTATTATTAGATGAAGCATTTAATTCATTGGTTGTTGGATTCGTTGTATTCGTTGTATTAGATGATGATATGGTTGTTCTTTTTGGATTACCATTTGTCTTTGGACCATATTCCTCTCTTAGCTTCATTTCCTTTGTGATTGGATCTTGAATGATGCAATCTATTTTAGCTCTTTCACATCGAGAACATTTAGGGAATTTGAAATCACACCTATGTCTTAAAGATCTGCATTTCTGGCATGCAGCCTTAACCCTTGTTACAGGTGCCATTAATTATGTATCTATCTATCTATGTATTATGTGTATGCTTCTTAGCCACTCTATCGAAGAGAACAATAGTTTTTAACGGAGAAAAGTGGGGGAGGGGTGGAGGGGAGTAAAATGGGACCAATATTCTAAACACAATGTATGAAGCATCACAGGGTGAATAGGTGTATATACAGATGTAGTGTATCGTCGTATATGTATTATAATAGACCAAAAGGAAGAAACTTAGACATATATGGTTTCCATTATCACACACTGTCTATTCTGATATAACTAACTATATCTGTTAGTAGTAGTAGTAGTAGTATTTTTTGTCCCCATAGTCAGTCAGTAGTGTACTCAAAACTTGAGGTGAGGTCGGAGAACCTGAGGATTGAGACAATGGCCCAAAACGGAAATCGCAGCCATCTAATGCAAATCATGGCAGTGTGCAGCAGTTAACGCCGAATATAGCATCCTTACACCGGATGTCGATGCAGGAGTTGTTGTCCGTCGTTGCGAGTTTGGGTCGATCGACTGTATATATCTACCTCTCTCTAATTAAAAAACGAATTTCAAGTTAGCAGCTTAGCAGAGGGAGAAAGGGGAAAAAAAAAAAGAAGGCATTCATTTTTCTGTTACCACCTCTTTATATAACATTTCTCTTCTTTTCCCCTTTCATGTTCAATTGGAAAAGACATACATTTATCAGATTGTTACATTCATTCAATTCAATTCATTACAATTGATTGTATATAATAATTCATAAACTGGTCCTTTTTTTGCTGTTTATACATTTTTCTCTTTCCTTTTTTTGTCTTTTTTTTTCTGTTTCTATTCGTTTAATTTGAAAGTTGTGACCCATTTCATTTAGATAGATCGCCTTGATTTCCATATACAAATACAAATACAAAATAAAAACAATCAATTACCCAATCAATTGAATAATTGTCTCTCTCTATTGCTCATCTACCTCAAACTTGTTTCCCCTTTATTTAAAATTGGGATCATAATACATATCAATTGAAAAAAATAAAAAAAAAGAGAAGGACGAAATTTTAAAATAATGTCAACAACGGTATGTGTCCTTTTTCTTTGACAAATTTTTTTTTTTGACCTTCCTTCTATGCAGGTAATGACAATGCGTACATGCATGCATTTTATTGCAATATGAAAATATCAAAAGGATGAAATTCTCAATCAATTGATCTAATCAATGTCGATTTCATACTAACATTCCTTCCGCATACTTTACACGTATTGTGTATGTATATATATTATAGCCTGCTAATGGAAACCTTCAAACGGTTGATTCTATAGCTAGTTCGGAGTACACCAGTGGCACTCCTACTACAACCACTAGAACCAGTACCCGTCATCCACATTTGGCTAAACTTCAATCGAAATCCACTGCTCTAGCCAATAAACTGACCCATTCCAAAACATCTGGTACAAATGCTTCTGCCAAGACTGAATTACAAAGTTTAAACTTGTCCGGAGCTGTCACTAAATCAATTGACCAAAAGTCATTAGATAAGGCTAAGGAATTGGCCGAGAAGAAAAGAAAACCTCATGATGCTGCATTCATGGGTTGGAGAGAAGTTGCCGGTTTCGAAGAAGGTGATGAGTTGTCTCCAACTGATGAAATTATGGATTTATTGACTAGATCTACCTTTTTGGATAATTACTTGCCTGATGTTGCCTATGGTGATTGGTATCATATTGTTGGTATCATCATTGTTGGTGGTTTGTTGTCTTGGTTGTTGGGTAGATTCCGTTTCTCTCTTGGCCCTGTGTTTTTTGTTACATTTGCCTCTGCTGCCTATTACCGTTCCTGTATTAGAAAGTATAGACACCAGATTAGATTAGAAGCTCAAAGAGAATTCTCTGTGTCCCAAATCGAAGATGACTTTGAAACAATGGATTGGCTTAACGTTTTAATGGATAAATTATGGATCTATTTAGAACCTTCAATCTCCAAAATTGTCTGTGAACAAGCTAACCCTATTTTGGCCGATTTACCATTACCTGAATTTATTAAACAAATATGGATCGGTACCTTCACTGCTGGTACTAAACCTCCAAGAGTGGATAAAGTTAGAACATTGGGTAGAACCGCTGATGATGTCACTGTTATGGATTGGTGGGTCTCTTTCACTCCTAATGCTATGGAGGATACTACTGTTAAACAAGGTAAAAACAGGGTCAACCAAAGTGTCATTGTCAAGGCTAAATTGTTTGGCTTGACACTACCTGTTGTCGTCACCAATAGTTCCTTTAGTGCTAAGATTAGAGTTAGATTAAGAATGATGCCTAACTTTCCTCATATTCAAACTGTTAATGTTTCCTTGGAAGAACCTCCTAAGATTGACTTTATCTGTAAACCATTCGGTGGTGACAGTATCTTCAGTTGGGAAGTGTTAAACATCCCAGGTTTGTTTATGTTCATCAATGAAATGATTGTGAAGTTTGCTGGTCCAATGTTATTCGATCCACTGTCCTTTGAATTGAACTTGGAACAAATGATGAACGGTAACGGTGCTAACGGTGCCTTGGGTATCTTGGAATTGAACATCAAGCATGCTAAGAACTTGAAGGGTGCTGATACTTTCAATAACACCATTGATCCTTACTTTACATTCGGTTTTGGTAGTACTCTCTTGACTAAGACTAAGGTTATCCCAGATACTTGTGACCCAGTTTATAATGAAAGCGTCAATGTTATGTTGAAGACTTCTGCTGAACCATTAGCTATTGTTTTGTACGATGAAAATGAAAGTGATGGTAGAAAGGATAAATTTATGGGTGCTGCTTTGTATGACTTGGATGATATTATGGAGAAGGGTGAATTGACGGATATTAAGTTGCCAATCTTGAGAAACAACAGAGAAGCTGGTGAAATTGTCTTTGATATGAAGTATATGAAGACCTTGCAAGGTTCTAAGCTGCCTGATGGTTCTTACACTGCTCCACCTGATCTCAACACTGGTGTCAGTAACTTGCAATTATTAGGTGCTAGATCATACTCCAAGGATGATTCTAAGCCAGATGCTATATTTGCCGAAATTTTCGTTGACAAAGAATTGAAGTTGACCTCTCCTGGTGTCAGTGGTGTGAAGGAAACTACTTGGGCCTTGAATGTTGAAGAAATTGTCTTGAACAGAGCTAAGTGTAGAGTCCGTGTTGTTTTCAGAGAAAACACTAAGCAAAAGAAGATTGTTGGTTCATCCACTTTCCGTCTGACTGATATCATTGATGCCACTTATGTCGGTAACAACTGGTTCCCATTAACTAAGGGTTTGGGTGAAGTGCAATTAGCTTGTCACTGGAGTTCTGTTGAATTGTCCAATGTCGCTGGTTCCATTGGTTACACTGAACCAATTGGTGTGTTGCGTATTGAAATTGAAAAGGCTGAAGAGTTGCTCAACTTGGAAAAGATTGGTGTTGTTGATCCATATGTCAGAATCATGATCAATGGTGTCCAAAAGGCTAGAACTTTGACCCAGGACTCTACGGTTAACCCAGTGTTCGATGAAGCCATTTACGTTCCAATCTCTTCTCCAAATCAAAGAATTACTATCGAAGCTATGGATGTTCAAAAGTCTACCCCAGATAGAACATTAGGTTCTTTCCAAATTAGATTGAATGAATTTATTGACTTTAATGATGCTGGTGAACCAATTGAAACTATTGGTGATGTTAAGAAGGGTACTGTGGTTCATCCAAAGAGAGGTACTCATGGTTCTGTTACCTATAACTTGGCTTTCTTCCCAGGTCTTGCTGTTAAGTCACCATCTGACATTGAAGAAGAGCAAAAGGCTGCTGCTGAAAAGGCTGCTGCTGTAAAGAAGGCTGCCGAGGAAGCTGCTGCTGTGGCTGATGGCAAGCAGATTGCTAAAACTGCAACCGTCACATCTACCGCTACCACAGTTCCAGCTTCTGAAGAAGAGGAGGAATTTGCTGAAGATACAAAGCCTAAGTTTGATTTACCTATTGAAAAGGTTGCTGAATATGATACTGGTGTCTGTGTCTTTAGTATCATTGATGGTATTTTCCCAAGAGAAGGTTATGTGCAAGTTTTCTTTGATAAGAGTGGTTATCCAGCTTTTGAATCTTCTAAGGTTTCCCCAAGATATGGTAGAGTTAACAATACAGGTGACTGTATGGTTAAAGAACTAAATAAGTACTCTACTGTGACCATCAAGTTTGTCGAAAGCAAACATGCTAATATTACTAAACCAGGTATCAAGGAAATTACAATCCCAACTAAAGATTTATTACAATACACATATATGAAGCCTGCCATTATGAAGATTGGTGATGATTCTTGTAAGATTAAGATTTCAACTAGATGGATTCCAATACTGATGGAGGAATTGCCTGAATCTGACTCCATTGGTAACTCTGGTAAATTGACATTGAGAATAATCAAGGCTAACGGTTTACCTGCTGGTGATTCAAATGGTAAGTCAGATCCATTCGTTAAAGTTTACTTGAATGGTAAGGAACAATTTAAATCTAAAACCATTAAGAAAACATTGGATCCAGAATGGAATGAAGAATGTACATTTGATGTTGATCACAGAACAACTTCACAATTGAGACTAAAGGTTAACGATTGGGATTTCGGTGTGGAACAAGATGATAAGTTGGCTGAAGTTATTGTCCCATTGTCTATGTTAAACCCATTCATTGAAACTCCTCAAGAACAAGTGTTTGACTTGACTGATGATGACGGCAAACCAGGTGGTACTATCACTGTTCAATACCTCTTCAAACCTGAATACCATACTCTGTTGTCCGCTGAAAAGCAAATCAATGTTGGTGGTGCCGCTGTTGATGGTGCCGGTAAAGTGTTGGGTGCTGGTGGTAAAGTGCTTGGTGCTGGTGGTAAGGTTTTAGGTTCAGGTGTCCACGTTGGTGGAAAAGTCTTAGGTGCTGCTGGTGGCCTGTTCAAGAAGAAGAAAAAGCATGATGATGAATGATTTACCATCTTTTTGTTTGTTTTTTGTTTTATATTTACGTTTTCTCATGTGTTTTTTTTCTTCAGTTTTTCATCCCCTCTCCGTGTTTTTTTAGTGTACACTGTTCTTTCTATTATTATTACTTTTTGTTTTCATTTTCCTTTCAATTTTGTTATGTTAAACATTTGTTATTTTATAATATCCATTCGTATTTTAGTAAACTTTTGGTAAATGGAAATTAACCAAAGGGAATCATTGGTTTCTTTGATTTCATTTTTCTAAACACAGTTTCTTTTATTTGATGTATCAAAAATTTCGGGTAGATAGTTCTGCGAAAATTCATCAAACATTACGATAAATTAAATTTTTAGTTGCAAATTACACTATTTTGAAACATTATAAAGAATTTAATTTTGTAAACATGTTAAGAGTGGCCTAGCAAAGTTGTAATCTTACTTCAGAAAAAGCCTTTTTTATAAGCTTCTCGAGGGATAATTGACAAGACTACTCAACATTGCAGTAATTGCGGGCTTAGCTCAGTCGGGAGAGCGTCAGACTGAAGATCTGAAGGTCCTGAGTTCAATCCTCAGAGATCGCATTCTTTTTTTTTTTTTGGTTTTTTCTTGATCTGTCCAAAATTTGATGGAAAAGGCAGACTGTATTAAAATATAACTTACACTTCCCATTTTGTTTTTGCTTTTTATTTTTGTTTTTCAGTACGTTTTTTCACATATACGATAGGCTGTTCTAATAATTTGATGGACTTATAATTCAATTGATATGTCAATGGAGGAAGATCAGGATAAAAAGACTACGCTGGACCCACTTGATCAGGATGCAGATGCAGTGCCAGAAATTGACAACGACACAACAGAAATAGATGCCAATTCGAACAATCCAGAATCATCAGTTACTGGAAATGGAGAAGAAGTACAATTAGAAGCAGGAGAAAGCAATACTGATGGTATTGATAATAATAATGATAATAATAATGATAATAATAATGACGATGACGATGATGATGATGATGATGACTTTGGTGACTTTGAAGAGGAAGGTGATTTTGGGGAGTTTTCAGAACATGATATAAACCAAATCAGTGATGATGGTACCCTCCCATCGTCCGAAACTCAAGATACAACATCCACGATAGCAAATAAGAAAAGCACGGATGTATTTACATACAACGGCAACTTTGAAGAAAGCAGGAGTACAATTGATTCTTTATTGACGAGTCTTTTGGAGTCTTCTGATTTCCCCACACATTCAGCAAATGAGCCTAGTTTTGAGCTTAGTGAAAGATCAACAACAGTTTTCAATAGACTTACACAAGAGCCACAAAATTTGAAACAAATTAACTGGAAACAGTCGCTTATAAGAAGAAGGTTATATCTCACATTGCATATACCCATTGACTTGGATGAATTCTCCTCACCTTCTGTGAGAAGGAAAAGTTTATCTACGATTTACGATGACGAGACCACTAATGAAATGAATAAATCAAGGGAGGATGAGTTGATCAAACTTATACCACAATTTGAGAAACTAGAGGTTGATGATTTGGATGTGCAATTGAAGTCTCTGAACAGCAACTTGGAAAAATATTATTCCAAATTACAACCACCGTCTTATTACTTATCATTGAATGAAGATGATTTATCTAAAAGACTGAGAGAACTCGTGGATGTTAAACAACAGTTACTTTCAATATTGAGTTGTCTAGGAAAGAAGGAGGAAGAACTCAAGAGTGATAACATCTTATTCTCTTCTTATGTGGAAAATTTGGTTGGAAATACACAAAAACTAAGAAGAAATTTAGACAGAGTTTGAAGTTTTTACAGATTTATATATTATAACTTTTCTATGTACAATAAAGCAAAAAAATGTTTTTATATTAACCGTTTAGTATATTACAAGACAGAAGGAAAAAGCAAGATCAAAATCTAGTTCAAAGAATGGGTTAAAGCTTTCTGTTGCCATACTCCTTAACGTATAATCCAAGTGCTTTAATAGGAAATAAAAACTTGTAGTTTGGATATTCTATAGCACATGAGTGATTGAACACACCTTCAACTTGCTCAAATAACCATTCTCCAGATGACTGCTGTCTCCGCATCAACAATTTAATTCCCTTATCGATAACCTCCCTATCAGGGTACTTTGCTAATATTAAACCAATCAACGCCCATGCAGTTTGAACAACTAACGATTCCTTGGTACTGACATAAGTATGAGTTTCAGAGCTTTTCATGGACTCTCCCCAGCCACCATCGGCTAATTGTCTGGACACCAAGAAATCACAACCTTTTCTAACCGGTTCATTATTAGAGTAGTATTGGTGTCTTTCCGATAGGGCCTCCAGGGCAAACATACCAGCATATGTGAAACACACACCCCAACAACCATACCATGAACCATCATCATTTTGAGCACCGATGATATAGTCAATGGCCCGCATAATAGCTAGTTCGATTTCTTCGGATCTGTAATCGAAATGCTTGTGGAAATACACTAACCCTAAAACGGATGAATCTGTACATTCCACGTATGGATATTCAACCATAATGTTGCCAAACACCTCTGCAGGGTTGATTAATTCAAGTAATGGTGTAGCCTTAATTACTTCGTAGGTTGAGAACGATCCAAATTCAAACGACCCAACATTTTGTAGAGATAACAAAACATCCATGGCATTACGAAGTTTTGCTGGATCGTACAAATCGTGAACATCTTTATATTCATCAGAGTTGATAACCATAATAATGGCCTTCACCGATTCAGCAGTACAATCACTCACCGTGTAACCCTGTTCCTTTGTGGAAAACGGCCAAGCACCTAGTCTTTTATCTCTGAAGGAACCATTCTCACATTCAGTGTCAAACTGAGATCTAACTAAAAATTTGAAGGCGTTTACAATGGTACTATGGTATTGGGGAAGTTCAGCCAACCCAGCCATGAAATAATACTGTATGGCAAATGCACAATCCCAAACTTGTGATCCATTAGTTCCCATAACTGTCAGTCCCATAGGGCCTAAGAACAATTCCTCCTTCATTCTATCCATGGCCCTTAGAAAATCTTCTCCCTTGGGGCCCTGTTCAAGGTAAAGAACAATGGTGTTGAAAGCACCACTCACAGGAGCGATGGCTAAATATTCAGTGTTCTTCAATTCTTTCAAGATTAACTCATATGCCTTTTTATTACTGTATTTCAAAACCCAATTTGGACGAATGTATTTTTCATATGCCACCATCACTTTATTAGCAGCATTTAAAAGCGTTGTATGTGGATAATAAAGATCAACACCACAAACGGTGTTTCTGTTTTTAGAGAAATCAATGGAATCATAATCCTTTGTATAAATTTCTTTTCTTATTTGAACCAAAAGTGGGTCCAGTTCACATTGAACTTTAGCACTTGATAAGTACCCTAATGGTATGTAGATGGCTCTGGTATGGACCCACCATTTCATTGGATGAATTGGTAAACTGTAGGGCAAGGCAAACAATTCAGTTGGAGCTGGGTTGACACCTTCCCATTTATACAAGTTTAACACCGCCAACCAAGCCTTACCCCAATGTGGGTTTCCAATGGCACCTCCTAATTTCATTAGTGTCTTCCTTGCTTTCACACAGACTGGATGATCTGCTGGTAATCCCAGCAATCTTAAGATAACATAATTGATCGAGGTACCAAAACAGGTAGTCTTATCAACCTCATGTAACCCCCAACCACCATCAACAGGATGGGCAGTATTCACCAAGTATCTTATCAATTCTGTTCTGATATATTTTGGGATTTCTGTTCTAGTAAAGTAGCACGATGCAACATATCCAATGGTCATGAACATTGGACCCTTGTATTGATTGGGCCAGGTACCTGAATAAGTGTCCTGAATATCACTGAAAAAGGAGGCACCATTCTTAGCAGAATCAAGGACAGTTTCTGGCTCTGGTAGTGATTTCCTTGGGAAGGATGGATCGTTTAGAAGATATTTTGTAGTCAGGGTTTGCTCATCATCATCTTGGTGGTTGTTGTTAAGATATTCCCATCTTTGGGCTCCGAGTTTTGTTGTTCTAAGCCTCCATCTTGATTTGTCAGTGGATGGCAATCCTATTTGGTCAGAGTAATACATATTTGATATATTGAATTGATGTAGTTGTAGATATATATATATATATAACACATACAATAGTATTAAAAGTTGTTAAAGATGGAAAACTTTTTTGGTTACAAAAAATGTCCGAATATAAAATAAAGCCGCGTCGTATACGAATTCTAAACGACACGACGTTGTACTGTACATAGTCAATATGAATATGATTATAGGATGGAATATATAGCAAAAAACAACAATAAAATAGGATAGATATATAAATAACCATTACAATATACATAGGAAAAGGGAAAAGACGGGGGATTATTAGATTTTCCAAGAACAGGCTTGGGAATTGATACCATCAAAACTTAAACAGTTATCCATAGTAACGTATTGGTTGGTTAAAATCTTGATAACTTCCTGGGCAGCAATTCCTCCAATTAAAGCAGCAATGTTATGTAATTCATTACCATTGGTACGGCAAATTTCATCCAACACCAGTCCCAGATCGTGTGGGAAGGTGATCTCAGAGTATTTGCAAAGCATAGAGATAGTGATTGCCCTGATCTCCGATCTATCCTCTACAGTTGGAGGTCGTTGCCATTCTTTGTAAAACTTGCAAACTGCAAGAAAGGCCAAGTAAATATTCAAGTTTGTCGTTAATTGAGTGTTCCCCTCAGCAGTTTGTAACACCCTTGTATCGAATTGTTCTTTGGAACCAAGATGAACCTCCATGAACTTACAGTTCTTGACATAAATGTCCAAATACTCTTGGTTAAACTCATCCTTGCATCTACCTAACTTACTCAATGTATTCAAAACCGATTCTTTGATTTCCTTTTTGTCCTCATTATGTTTCTTTCGGTAAATGTATTGTAGTTCAATGTAATGCGTTGTATCTGATTCCATATCAGGCAAAACCCCACTTAGTGGTAAAACCTTATGTTTTTCATAGAAATCCTTCAATGCACGGGTGAAAATCCAAAATATTGGAGTCTTCTCAGAGATGTTATCTAGACATTCATTTGCAAACACTGATACGAGTTTATACGGTAATTCAGTGGAATCCTTCATAACCTGCATGGCTCTAGTGTATGCTTCATCTAAATTTGCCTCATCTGAACGTCTCAATTCACCAATGACCTTTCTAACATCGGCACCCTTTGGTCTTTTGCCATTGGCCTTCAATAGTTTTTGATAAATCTTTGTCAATATGACACTGAAGGGGATATGTGAAAAGGTCTGAGCATCCAACGATTCTAAATCAATGCTATCAATGTAATCCTGCAACTCCTTCCATGGATGATCCAATCTTAAATCTTCCAATGAGTTGTCATGGGTTTCCACTATTGTTTGCTCCCTGTAGTATATTCTGAGAGTTGCATAGAATCCAATGGATGTGACATCAATCAATGGAATGTTCAAACGCCACAAGGTGTCAATTAATTCATTAAAATGGCCATCAAAATAAGAGCTAGTGATGACACAGTTATACTGTTTCCAATAATCAACATTTCCTGCTTCTATCAATTGTGTCAAGTTCTTCTTTTCAGCAGTGACAATGACATCCGGGTTCAATTCATTTAAATTGTGTGCAATTCGATCAGCCTTCTGGAATCCAAAGTCTTCATCATCGAGGAAGAAATTGGTGCTTAAATCTAAATCAGATACCAATTTGGAATCTATGATGACTATATGACCAACTCCTGGTAGAACCAAATTCTTTAGAGTTTCAGATGCCGTTGTAGTTGCATTGATCAAACAAATCTTAGCGTTACTTATATTATGTTGACCATTTGGATTCCATAAACGCACTTGTCTATCATACTTGTTTCCAACATCCTTATCTTCCATTGACGACATATTTAAATGTTTTGTTTCAAAAGAAGTAGATAGTTTATATTGAATCAGTATCCCGTACAATTGAGAGAAAAACAGTGGTAAGAGTTGTATGAAAATACCATAAAAAAATATACATTAGTAAATACTTAATATATACATAAAATAAATCCCGGATAAAACGATGACGTAA
>PPHW02000097.1:17575-37520 GCA_003705225.2 Ambrosiozyma vanderkliftii
TGACTTAATGTTACTAAACTACTATATATTATTGTTATTATACCTATTACATATAATATTGGTACATATAATAATGATATTTCTGATATATTTGATAATAATATTCTTATTATACCATATATTGCTAATTTTAACACTACTCCAGCTAATAATATGGGGGGGGGTTATGGCAGCAGCAGTATATACCCCCTTTTTATTATTAAAATTACATGATAATACAAGCCTTAGCATCAGGGTCAACAATATGTCCAAATTGTTCTTTGAATATTTCCTTTTCATTCTCAGCTTGTTTTAGCTTAACTTCCTTGGGGAAGTATAGTTTAAGGTATTCCATTTGAGCAGTGTCTAGATTATGTTCATCGGCACTCAGCAACACATCTTGACGACAGAGTGGACATCTATCTTCTTGTTTTCTTTGTAGTTTAACCAAACATCTGACGCAGAACAAATGGCCACAGTCTAGACGGATTGGCTTGAATGCCACAGAGCAACATATCGGACACGTGTAGTCTTCAATCTGTGGGATAATGTTCAATAACCGTTCTGCAATGACAACACACATATCCTTCGCCACTGATCCTTTCAAAATGTTGATTTCATGGGATTTCTCCAACATTTCAGGAAACACTTCCTTGGAATGCAAGTGGGTTCTTTTATCAAATTTTTTCAAAATTTTAGCCACAGCCATGCTATTCATAATTTGAAACGATGACACTTTCAGTAAATCTTCATTCAAAGCTTTGAATTGCATGTAGAGATTCAATGATTCCTTTTGTCTAAAGTGTCGAAGTGTATCTGAACCTTCGACATTTGTTAGAAATTTTTGGAATTTCTGTCTACATTGTTCAATGTTTCTTTCACCTGCTGACCGTTCATGGGTGCTGAAGAAAATCTGTGTGTCAATGTAAATTTGGAAAATCTCTCTCCAAACGTACATATCAGAGTGTCTCACGTTGGGGTTACCAACGTTACTTATGAGTGGAGCCAATCTCTCCACTGTGTTTTTGATTTGTATCTCCTTTTCTGTTTTAAAGTCACTCAACTCTTCCAATTCTTCATACAAGGTTTGGAAAAACTTTGAATCTTCATGTAGATGAACTGTTATTAGGTAGTATGGTTTTTCATCAAATGGATTAACAGCAGAGACAAACGAACAATCACTGCTTCTCAATTCCACAATTTTGGGTTCAGTATCCGTTACCGTTTCCGTTTCCATTTCCATTTCCATTTCCATTTCTGTTGTTTTTTCTTGATCAATTGGTTTGATTTCATAGATATAGTTTAAATTTTGTAATTTTTCCAGAATGATACCCTCCATCAATGGAGACACTCTCAAGTTAAGAACAGGATGGATTTCATGTTGTACTCTTTCAATATGGTAATCAAAGGACATATCCTCACGTTCCACGCCTAATGATTCCAATTCTGAGACAAATTTATTGATAGTCTTCTTGAGTGACTTGTATTGCACAGCTTTCTGCACCCATTCTTCAGGGACTTCTTCCTCTTCGAGGACATGTTGGAATAGCTTTGCAAATTTCATTGTCGAGTATTATTTTCCTTTCTATATATATTTAATGTGTATTATTAGGAGATATGATATATGAATTGACTTCTTTTTTCATATATACTTATATACTCTGGTATTTTTTTATATTATTTTTCAAACTGATTTTCAGAGACTCTTGATCATTATATATTCGTATGTATTTATATTGATCAAAATGTATTGATTAAACGGACAATTCAAGAGAGAGATAAGAAGGATTGGAACAAATGATTTTCTGTAATATAATAGTAGGAAAGGTATCTTTATTTTTTCTCCAAGATTTGGTTTCAATCTAGGGAAGAGAATGGAGGGGGGGGGGGGGAGTAAAAATTAAGATTAGTATAATAATAATAAAATAAAAACGATATATGAATGAATGAATCAGATGAAATGAACAGTTTTCTGCTGTTGCTGTTGCTGTTGCTGCTGCTTGTTTTTTCCGTTTCTGTTTGTCTGTATATATATATAATATAAGGGTCAGTAAGTTCCTTAATTAACAGTTCTATAGGAATTATCTTATTCAGATAGATAAATAAGATAAATAAGATAAATACATAATTAGCCCACGTTTAGTTATTAAAGAGAGAGAGAGAGAGTGAAAAAAAAAAGAAAAAAAAAATTTTTTTTTACTATGGCTAGTAAAAGACTAGTATTATAATTTAATTAATTAATTAATTACAATTAATTAATGTAAGACTTAGATATCTTAATCAGCCGCAGAGAGAATCATGCAGTAGAAAGATTTGATTTTCATTTTTGACAGACATAGTACCGTATGGAGCCCAATTCATGAAGAGAGTTAGGCGACACACACCCACTCTCTCTCTCTCTGTGTGTGTGAAGAGATAAGTTATACAGTACTATTAGTACTGTGATGGAGGAAAATCCAAATGGAGATTACAGTATGTACGTAATTAGATATATATCTTATTTCTTTTCTATATCATTCTAATAAATAGATTTAAAATAACAACAACAAAGAGAGGAAGAGATATGTAATTCAGAGAGAGAGGGGAGGAAGCACGTGAAGGATTAATTTACCCATTTGACTTAGTAGTTTTAAATTGAGTGTGTATATTCATAAATTCTCTTAATGATATATATATATATATATTTGCTTTTTTGAACCCTTATTTTTACTGTTGCTGGTGTCATTATACAACTACAGATCTACCTGCTGATGGAAGTATTACTTGCATATCATCATTATTGATGTATTGGTATTATTACTTCTTAAACAATGTAACCAAAATAATAGGTAAAAAAAAAAATAGAATTATTAGAGAAAAAAAAATTATTCGTCAGCTACAGGATTCGAACCTGTGCGGGCATAGCCCAAAAGATTTCAAGTCTTTCTCCTTAACCGCTCGGACAAACTGACTATTTCACCGAATGATTTGGTTAGAAGTTCTCATCACTCTCATATCGAATAAAACTGGCACCGAAAAACAAGTCTTACATCAAGATGTACTATTATCTCCAAGGAACCTCTAACGCCCCAATCCTTCAAACATTCAACTAAGCAGTGACATGATACCACCGCTTACAATTTATCCACAAATAGTTACTGGATACTAGATGGTCTCCATGATGCCAACGGTTGCGCTGAATACTTCTTATGGCTTGCTAAAAGACGTTGCGTTTTTTCCCTTTTTCAGTGAATACTATTACGTCATGCAAACAGGTTTACTTAATGGAAATTTCTTTAGTCACTGTCATCTTTGTTCCTTAGCATGTTGTACATATGGGGGAAGGGGGGGTGTACACCATACCCTCTTTCAATGCCTCTAATATCTATATTAACTCAAAAGAGCCAATAAATTTGTTGTAGAACAATCAGGTTTCTGAGTGAAGCATAATTAATTGTTTCTTCCCAATGCTATCTACAGTTACTAATAAGATAGCTAGGCAATATTATCTATCCCATTTTTCACATTCATCACATCATATAATTAATCTACACGCTTCCCTTTAAATAGCACCAAGACAGCTTTCTTAGCTGGCTCCACCACAGGTAGTTTTCTTTGGTTTCTAAAACTGTCCCCTACACACAGTCTCACTATTAGATGGAGACTAATGGTATATCTAAACAATGAAGATATATTCAATTTGATGAATGAAAAGGCACTAATTGTCAAAAAAAATACTGATATATTCAACCGTTGTTTAGTACAGTTATTTCCTTGTGACGAAGAAGAAGAAGAAGCACTAATTCCTGATTTCATCGTTGTGGATTCTGCAATGAAAGTTGTCATAATTAGAAAGGATTCAATGAAGTTAGAAAAAAAAGAAGAAGAACTATGGGATGGTCTGGCAAAACGTATATACTATATATATAGGCAAATGTTTCAGATTCTATAATTTAAATGCGCCACATATTTAAATGCGCCACAGAACAAACGCACAGCCACAGAAGCATAACTGTCATGCACAACGACTGCTGCATAAAAAAAGGAAGGCTCCCCATCCAATGAAAAAAATCCATTGGACAGCCTAGCAGTTAGAGAGAGAGAGAGAGAGCGAGGAACGAAAGTTTACATCAAAAACAGGTTTTTATAACTAAAAGGTGGAGTTTGACCTTATATTAACAATTCTTATTACACCTAGAAATACTTCATAAAACAAATATAGATCAGATCCCAAAATGTCTTTCGTCTTAAGAAGAAAATTGTCTACTTTGATTCCACCAAAGATTGCCTCTGCTCAAGTATGTAACACAACAACCAGATTCAATAATATATATCACCAAGCTAATACAGGTTAGAAGACGACAATGGGAGGTTTTCCCCTTTTACAACAACACTATAAATTACATGCCATATTATTTTAATTCAATTGTGAAAACCTCTTTATGATGTCCAATTGTTTCCAATTGGAACAATTGAATCAATTACCTTCCATTCTTTTTTTTTTTACCTTTTCAAAAGAGATAACAACACACTGGAGATAGTGGACCAAAGCTTCAAGTCAATGGATTTACCACGTTTAACACACCACAACCAACACAATTGATTCAATTGACTCAATTACATTGACTTTACAACCTAAAGACCATTCAATTGATTAATATGAAATCAATTCACCACTATTTTGGCGTCTTCTACTTAACCTTTCATATATATATGATATTGAATACCTTTTTCTCAAGTGTTTATTTGCCTGGGTCCATTTATTTTTTTTGTTCGATTTTTACTAACATTATCTTATTGAATTGATATCAATTTTCATTAATATTATAGAACTTAGGTTCCAACCCAGCTGCCAAGAGAATGCAACACATTGTTGGTTTCTACTCCAAGTTACCAAGAGGTGAAGCTACTTTCCCAACTCCAAAGACTCCATTCGGTATCTACAAGGCCAAGTACGAAAAGTCTGGTAAGCCAGTCTTCCATGCTGCCCTATTCTTCTTGTTGTTAGGTTACGGTTTCGAATACCACTTCCACTTGTCTCACGAAAAGGAACACTAGATTTATCTTCACATACTTATTTTTTTTAAAAAAAAATATAACATAGATACGATTATTAAAATATTTTCTTTTATTATTCACATTCCATCATGATTACGTGCTTTATGGTTATTTCATACTGATTTTGTTTTTTTTTCTTTCTCTCTTCTGATCTTGAATTTTGTTTTGTTTTATATTATCCATATATATAATCTCTCTTTTTGGTTCATATACAAAAAAAGAGAAAGAAAATATAGATTCTTATTTCCAAATTATCCATACAATGTTAAAACTGTAAATTAAGTTATAGTTTAATGTATATATATATATATGAATATGTGTACATCTTTTCGTCCTGAAACTCTATTCTTTAATCACCTTCAACATTTGATTGAAATCTGTAATCTTTTCAGCGGGTTTGGCTAAAGTTTCACCCAAATCCTGCTCCTTCTTTTCAATCTTTAACCAATCATCCCAAGAGGTGATTCTGACGTTCCTTTCATCCAACAACTTTTTAATATGTAATCTTCCAGGTTTGGAGATTAGCTTTCCACCTGTGGTTTCCAAATCCTCACTGATAATATCTGCTAGCATAGCGCTGGTCATAACTGATGTGTTGATGTTGCCTCTTGATCCATTAGCTATCCACCCAGCACAGTATGACCCAGTATCGTTATCCTTTGCTTCGTACTCAATTTTACCATTGTCATTTGGAATCATGCCTCTTTTTTCATCAAATGGGATTCCTAGTTCCTTGAACTCTGATAATGGTTCACCCTTGTAACCAATTGATAAAATAACCAACTCATTTTCAATACTGTGGAATCCCCCTTCAAGGGGGGTGATCTTACCATCTTTATCAATTTTACTCTTTGAGAAAATAGTCTCCTTTAGTAATAGAGGATTATGAGGGTCAACTTTGAAGCCAATTGGAGTACTCAGATAATTCAATTTCCAGTGCTTATCAGAGGTTTCCTTGTGCTTATTTGTGTATTGTTTAGCCAATTGTAAACGTCTCTTTTCCACTCTTCCTAGTTTCACATTATCCAACAATTCCTGGAACTCTTCTTCTCCCCAACCGTCAAAGTTAATGTTTTTAAATTCCAGCAATTCTTTGAATTCCTTATTAGTGAATTTACTTTCTAAAAATCCTCTTCTAGCACTAACTATAACGTTCTCCACGGTGGATTTTTTCAATGTGTTCAATGCATTTTCAGTGATGTCTGTACTTGACCAATGTTGCTCCGGTATACCTAAAAGCACTCTGACAATATCAATGGACACATTACCATTACCTATTATAGTCACTGTTTTCACTTTATCCAATGGAGGATTCAAGTTCTGGCAAGATGGCTCTCCGTTATACCAACCGACAAATTTCTTCGAGTGGATCACACCAGGATGATCTTCACCTGGAATTCCTAATTTATTTTCCAATTCAGAACCATATGCAAAGATTATGGAATTGTAGTTTTCATAAAGTTCGGACAATTTAATGTCCTGTCCAATTTTCACTTTCCCAAAGAATTTAAAATTAGGTGTATTTTTGGTCTCATCGACAAACTCTGTGAATCTTTCTTGACAGTTTTTAACTTCTGGATGATCTGGAGCCACACCGAATCTAACCAATCCAAAGGGAATTGGAGACTGCTCAAACATGTCTATTTGTAAATCTGGTATTTTTTTCAACAGATTAATGGAGGTGTAGAAACCAGAGGGACCAGATCCAATGACGGCAATTTTCGGCACATGACTACTACAAGTCGTCGAATTGAAACGGATCTGTTGCAAGGATATAAGTCTTGGAAGTTTCATATTTCTAATTGCACTGTGGTATAAATACACGAATGAATTGGTATTAGTAATATTGGACAGTTGAAATACAATCATCAGCCAATTCAGTCAAGTCCAAATTCATCTTCTGCGCAAGGGGCCTGACCTCTCTTACTTACATTATGCGGCTCTGTCTCTATTTTTTTTTTTTTTCGTCATCGGTGTTTTTTTTCTTTTTTAATACCTACTAAGTGATAATAATATATATTATATATACATATATTCAATTAAGAAAAGATAAAACAGTGAAATAACAACACTAGAACTGTATATACTCTCTCTCCACTTTCACAATGGGGAGCTTCCCAGCGCACCAATTCATATCCCTGAGCAAACTTCTTGGATCATTACCATGACACATTTTGAGTAGATTATCGTAATCCAATTCTTGCTTTTTAAACTCTCTAATGATCAATTGTTGTTCAAAATCAATGTACAATCTTGTGTCATTTATTCTCACCAACACGTTGTCAACTCTGACAAACAGTCTTTGTAGAAGTAACATGCAGCTGTGCATCACTCTAACTTTAACGTTAAGAATAGATATACCGTTATCTCCAAGTTCATCCTCGTATAGGATCATATCATCGAAAAACAGTATTGGGTCCTGACGTTTAAGTTTATCCAATGGAATAGCTCTATCATCATCCCTGATGAACTCACCCAATTTAGAAGTTCCTTTGTAATCTGAAGTGTATGTCCAATCAAAGGGCTTATACATCTCGAGCACAACTTCTTGATTGTTCTTGTGCTTTTCAATTCTGGAATTTAACCAATCTGTGGCGTATGACACTTGCACTAGATTATTTGGATTCAATTCCACCAACTTCAATGCATCAATGGCATTGAATTCAATTATAAAGCCATAATCATGGTTTTCAATTTTGATCAAATTGTTACCAAAGATCATCTCTGGGACAGGGATTTTCAATATATTCTCAACGTGGTCAATCTCTCCAGAGTTTAAAATTGGATTTCGACTAGAGTAGATCTGCCAGCTGTCTACAGATATAGATGGGGTGTCTTTAATGGGGAAACTAGCAGCCGGGGCGGGTATGATGACTGCACCACAGTGGACACATTGTGGATTTGTACATTTCCCCTGATGCCCTATAGCAGGAACAGACACAGAGACATTAGGATTATTAGCACAGCTAGTTGTTATCGTTGTTTTTTTTGTCATTGTTTTAGTTTTAGAAGAGGAGGAGGAGGGGGACGAAGACGAAGAGATGGAAGAATTATAACTTGGTTTGACAAAGGTATTGTTATTACCAGGGACAGTGAATTTTGCTGTTGTTGGTTTTGCCGTTGGTTTTGGAAACTTTGATTTCAATTGATTGGTTTTAGTTGGAATTCTAGCACTTGTTGTCAATTGGTGCATTTTCCTAGCAGCATCTACTTGGAAGGAATCAATAGCATTCTGAACAGGAGGTTTATATTGCTCGCCATTGCCATTGACATTTCCATCTGTTTTATCGGTGTTTTTATTTTGACTCATCAATGGATAACAGAAGTAAGGATATGTTAACAATAGTGAGAAAGTCCCTTGAAAATAATCTGTGAATTAAGGTAGATGGATGGGAAGTATAAAACAGTTTTTTTTAATAATGATTTTCATATTCAGGTAAAATAATTATTTGTGTCATGTTTAAAATAATTTTTACACGAGAGATGGATATCGTCCGGGGTAAAAGAAAAAAGAAAATAGACCGAGAGGGTCGATAGACGCGTTTTATTTCTATCATGAGATCTGAGATCATCTTCTCTTTACGAAATTAGTTAGTTAATATAATTTACAATTGTAAACTTATGAAATAAACGAAAAAAAAAATAAAAGGACAATGAGTAGCAAAGAAAGAGGATAGGGGGATGAAGAGATAGAGAGAGAAAGAAAGAAAATAAATAGCAATAGGAAAAATGAATGTAAATTTAATAATAAATCAATACATAAGAAGTCATGAAAAAAAATAAAAAAACATTATAGAAAGTCTTTTTTTAAAAATGTCCAAAACAAACAAAAACCTCTCTATATTCATTTACCTGCAACTCTTTCTTCAGATAATTCAACCTTGATACTACCTAAATGATCCTGAACCTCTTTACCATTCAACTCATTAATTGATTGTCCTCCTAGCGTGTAATCTTCTTGTTCCTCATCGGAACCACATCCACAATCATAATCTTCTAGAATATGACTACAATCATACTGTGGATGGCCCAATCTTTTATTAACTTGATTATGGATATGGCAACCCCAAGTAGCAGCGGTGATTCTGGAACTCAATTGAGGTGGGAACTTCTGTAACAATTTGATAAAGTGTCTGGCACAATCACCACATGGATACACCTGAGCAAAGGCAGCGATATACGTAGATAAATGATCCCGTTGTTGAATGGTTGGTTCATCTGGGTATCTAGCTAGAATGGTGTGGAAGAGTTTCCAAGCTGCATTACCCAATTCGGCCTTCAATGTTTCATTGGCCATCTGGGGCATGAATGGGACATCTGGTTCCCCAGATAATAGATCGGAATCAGTGAGATCATCCTTTATCAGTGTCTCCTTCGAGACACTGCCACCATTTGAAGAAGAGGCGGGGTATTTTAATTTGTCAATGTTCTTGTTGGAGATTGGTATTGGATCAGCTAGATTTGAAGTTGATGATGATAATGAATTGCTTAGAGAGTAGAATAAAAATAAAATCAACAAGGCAACAAGGGTCGTGGTACCCACATGTGGACGTTTCTTTAGTAGAACCTTCATTGTTGTTATAAGGCTTGACGAATGATAATGATAATGATAATAATGATACAAGTTATTGATTTGTATTAAAAGACAAGAACCATCAAACTATTAAACTATCAGTGTATATCATATAAACAACAACTTTGTTAGTTGGTTTGAAAGAGATCAGACTAACACACACACATTAAACAGCTCACTTTTTCTGATTTTTGATTTTTGGCGCGTTTCTCGTTTCTCGTTTCTCGTTTCTCGTTTCTCGTTTCTTTTTTTTTTCTTTTTTGGAGGGCAGCAACTTAAAAATAGTGTATATACATATGAACTATTGAAACTAAGAATTAACTGAGACCATATAAATGAACAACCACAGAACCATCATTGACCAAATCCACAAAAGAGAAGTATTGGCCATTAGATGAAATGTAGGCCATAATACGGGACAGTTGTTTTTAGTGTCAAAAAAAAAATAAGGATCAATAGCAAATGATAGAAATCTCTGTTTAAGATCAGCAAAAAATGGTAGATATATTGTTTGATGCTGTTTAGTGAGAACTTCCGAAGAAAATATTATAGATCTCGTAGAGAGAAAAAGATAGAGAGTGGTGATTGTGGTGGGGGATCTCATGGATATCCCAAGTTTTGAAGATGGTTGCATATAACTCGTGAAGAAGGTTACTTTGAGATGTCAAAAGGTTTGCAACTATAAAATTACCTTATTAGCCTGAAAAAAAAAGATTACTTTATTTTAAAACCATATAAAGAAAGGAAAAGTCTTTTCACTTCCTGCTAATAAAGTAAATATGTAAGCTCTAACGTATAAAGGATATATTTATAGGGGGGGAGATTATGCTATAAAATCCAGTAAGGACTTCACTCTCTGTTCAATTCAATGGGACCCTTAATTCTACAATTGCTTTCGTAGTCTTCAGTAAATGTCTAATACTATATGATGTTGCAATGATAAAGTTTAACTGGTATTGTCTCGGATAAGAGTGGTTAAGGGCAAGAAAAAAAAAGGGGGGGGGGAGGGGGAGAGAGAGAAACACAGGGAAGGATGGTAACAGGGATTAATAGACGATAGTCTTTAATAATTAGAGGTCTATTTGATCTATAATAATCGCCTATATAGCGAATCGCTAAGCATATAATAACTTAATCATTATCATAGACCATCTACTACCCCTCTTTCCAATAGGAGGAAGAGTAAAGTAAAGGGGACATTGTCCCTCTTCTTACTCCCGGATATGGTATAATAAAGCGTAGTGGAAACTCCGGCAGGTGGGGGTGCCTTATACAGCGTCCCTCTTTCCTTATTCAAAAGTAGTTTTATTAAGAGTAACCGAACATCGGCGATTAATGTTTTATTATATTTAATAATAATGATAAAATATAATTCTTCCTTATGGATTGTTTAATTTCTCTTGAATGAATGAATGAATGAAATGAAATACACTATAACTTGTCTATGTAAAATGCCTTTTTTTCTTGTCTTGGTCTCGTCCCTCTGTTTATTCCATCAATAACTGGCTGTTACCATTTGGACAGGAGTCCGACTATGCTGCTTAGAAAATCCGAGGACGGTATTGGCTGCTTTTTTTCATGGTGAAAAAAAAAATGTCAAAAAATAATTATAATATAACAATGGTTGATGTAAATATTGCCCCTACACCACTTCCACTTCTCTCTCTCTCTCTATCTCAGACTCTGTTACTACTTAATTACCACTTCTCAAATGAGTACACGCCTGCTTTCCTGTTTGCGTGCATGAAGGGAAGTGCAATTGGGGGAAAAAATAATAATAAGTTTATATATTATATACTACATGGTAGTAATAGGACCGACCATCCATACCAACTAGCGGCACGGGGTGTGCATCCATTTCTTTCTTTCTTTCTCTGTCCATGTGTATATCCCGGGATTGAGTGGAATAAATAGGTTTTTTTAGTTTAATAGAGGATCTAAGGATCTCTAATTAATATTATTCTGATGCAATCCAATATAGTAGAATTACCTTCTGATGATTGTATTGTACCACCACGGTGGAATCTGTCGTATTACAAAAAAAAAACACTCACATAGTTGATGTATCTATATATGTATATATATATAGGGAGGGAGATCGGTGAAACTGTATATGTAATTCAACTAAAGTGGTTATAACGTCCACATATATACAACTTTAACCAGCCAGCCCGGCTAGGTGAACAGTCGTACTGCCCGCCGACATTTTATTTTTTTAAAAAAAAACGAAAACAATTCATCAAAAGGGAGGGCCTTTTGCACCTTCACCTTCACCTTCACCTTCACCCTGCCTTGCCTTGCCTTCTCTCTGGTCTCTCCGACCTCACTCCGATCAATTGGAATTGGAATTAGAATTCAAATTCAAATTGGTGTGTGTATGTATGTTTGATGTACTCCACTTTTACACCCCTTCCCTTAAAAGACTATGTTACCCCACGGACTACTCCATTATATATATATATACCTACCTATTTTACGGAATGTATCCTACGTCTAGATATATATAAAAAAAGAGTGAAACACAATAACTAATGTAGAGAGAGACCCATGTTAAAAAGAAGTAAGTAAATGCACATTTACAAACCAAAATATTAAATAACTCGGGATCTATTATAAATCAACGCTCTTTAACTGGCCACAATATAACACACATGGGGGACGGAGGGAGAGATCTACTCATCGAGGGATGGTTATGACATATCTATGCTTGTTAATAGACACATCCAACATGGTATATGTATGTGTAATGGAGTTAAGAAAACTATTTAAACGTCGTGAAATATTATATTATCACTACAAAGTAATAATACATATATATTCAATACATGGTTAGTAGTAAGAAGGGGAATGGGAATGGGAAAGGGAAGGAGGGGTAGAGAATGAGAGAACGCACCAGCGAGCTCGCAAGGTGCGTGCAGGGAAGGGCGAAAATTTTCTCTGCTGCTGCCGCTGCTGCTGTGTGCCTCTTTCTCTCTGTCTCTCTCAGAGATTTTACCCATGTTGCTGGACTCCGACAATCCATCTATTTTCTATTGTATGGTTGATAATGTCCATTATATTATAAATAATATAATATATATTTATCTCTGTAACAGCATTGATATTGATCCGGTTCTGTTCCGTGTGTGTGTGTATCATTTAGATGAGAGATGATCATATATACTATATCTGTGTAGACATGAAAAAAAAAGGAACACATATTTTGAGGGTAACGAGTAGATATAGAGTAAGAGTAAGAGAGAGAGAGAGAGAGAGGTACGAGACACTGGTGGATCCTGACATAATCATTTAACCAACATAAAAAGGAATCCGACAACCTGTAGCCGTGTATTATGTATTTATTATACACATATACATATTATATAGACACTTAATTAGAACATTGATTTACACCCTCCCTCCCCACCATTTCGTTTCTTTTTTTTTCTTCTTCTTCTATTCGTTTATATCCCTCAAAATAATTATTATGAAACTCCGAACTTATAGAGTCCTTTTTTTTTTAGTTACATTTTCCTTAGTATAGTTACATCTTTAAATGGTATTAATGTTTATTGTGATAGTTACATGTGTATAGGGGAGGAGGGTATTACAGTATTAGAACTCCATGTAAAAATTATATGTAAAAAAAATGCAATTATTATAAAACTAATTACCATTCCTGTTTTTTTCCCCCCTCCCTTCCTTCCTTCCTCCCTCTCTATATATATATTGACAGCTTTCATGATCATTTACTCCGTTTATTCAATACTTTACTATACACATACTTACATATACTTACTACATACATGTTAATCACTTACACTATTACTATTATTATTACACAATGAGTTACTCCGAGAATAATAATAATAATAATAATAATAATAATTGTAGTAGTTTTTCCACTAGTTCCTCAAAGAGAAAATTAGTACCTCTACTTCCAAATACCCTTTTATCAACATCATCAACCATCTCAACTACTACTACTACTACTACTACCCCTACATATATACCCAGTTCTAACTCAAATTCAAGTAATAAGAGACAAAAAAGATCACCCTCCTCTCCTACAATTGTTAAAAGATCCCTTTCTCTACCAACCACCACCACCACCACCACCACCACCAAACCTACACAACGCTCTTTATCAATTCCTCAAGTCACTACAAGAATCATCAATAAGAACCCTCCAAACTTTATAGACCAACCCAAACCAAGACACTTGAAATCTTGCTCAAGATGCAGAAAACACAAAACTAAATGCAACTATGTGGACACAGCTCCGAACCCATGCACCTCTTGCGCTAAACGCGGGTTGACTTGCGAATTGGAAATTGTGATCCCCGTGAAGAGATCAAACATTATTAAGAACTTGGCTGAGAACGTCCAGGACTTGAAACACTCTGTTGATCAATTGATAGCTAGAGATAAGTTTCTTAAAACTCTCTGTATTCAAAAGGGTTTGAAAATTGATGGGTTGATTGACTTTGAAATTGATTTACATTGTTGTTGCCCTTCTTCTACAACAACCCCTTATTGCTCATCATCCCCAACATCATATGATTTACTATCTCCTGCTGAATCCCTTTCAGAAGAGCGTCCAAATAAACCAAAGCCTTGCTCAATGTCTAGATCATCTTCAAGCAGCCATTCTTTAAATACTCCTCCATTGTCGGACTTTGATTTGGAGTCTGAATGTGACCACAGTAATAACTGCGCATCCTCATCCTCATCCTCGTCCTCCTCACACATGATAACCCCCTGCTACAATGATATAGTGGAGGAATCCGTTGCTGTTCAAGATTTCACATTACAGGGAACAAACACTACTGATGCTCCTCTGATACTCACCCATGATGAAGCCACTGATTTGTTACTCTCTTTCAACCTTCATCACCTCCCAATGGTTCCTATTCTACCTAACTACCAAAACCCAACATCATTGTATCTATATTCCAAACTATTGTTCTGGTCTGTGATGTACATCATCTCGGTTGAACAGAGAAATTATATCACCAGTGGTGCTATTTATCATAATTTCATTAAAACCTCTCTTCTGTTCCCCTTTTCATCCGCATCCGCATCATCACCCTCTTCCTCATCAAACAAATTCTCCACCGTGCAATCAATTATCCTTCTTTCATACTTTCCAATCCCTGATGCAGATAACTCTGCTGTCTTTAAATGGATCCAGCTAGGTAAGGAGATTTCATTAGACATTGGCTTGAATAAACCATCATCATTCGCAAAACACAGACTGCTCCCACAGGATGTATTTAAAAATAATAGTTGGTGTTGTTTGTTCATATTGGGTCAATTGTACAGCCTGCAACTAGGTGAAGTTCACTGGCACATGGAATTGGACTACTCCATTGAAAAGCGTGCCATGGAACATGACTTTGTCGGTAACTTGTTGAAAATTGTCATTGTTCAATACAGATTGTTTGATCAATTGAAAGATAGTTGTAATACCCTTCTGTTGAATAATTCCTTGAAGGTGTGGAGATTTCAACTCAATAATCTCAAAAGGGAATTACTGTCCAACGATGACTCTAGTGAATGGGCAGATGAAGACGATGACGACAACAATATCGAAGACGAAGGAAATGTATCCAATGGAAATGCGCCAAAGATGCATTATCAAGTGATTCTCAACCAGTTAGAACTCTGCCTGTGCTTATTGGAGAATAATGATAACGATGAGTTGTTTAAAGAATTGAACCAAAACAAAATTATCAAAATCGCCAGTGATACAATACAGTTGATCACTGGGAGAAAACACAACCACATCCCGGTGGTGCAGTCCCCAGTGTGGATTAAACACAACTTGGAGATGATATCGCTAGTGTCCTTCAAATCAATGCTTGTCTGTGAAAACGTTCCTGATGTGGAAGACTCATTCGAATTGTTCACACAGTGCTTCACCGAATTGAGTTCAATCAAATCGTCCTCCGAGTTGAATCAGTACCCAGACACAGAATCCACTATTTCAATGCTATCTGATTTCATCACTCATTTGAAACTATCAAACTCTATTCTTGAATTGGCTACCACCACCTCGAGCACCAGGGCTAGTACCAGTGGCTCATTCAACACTGGATTGGTGCAAGGACTATTTGATGAATTGTCTGGTCATTTGAAGAATCATTTACTAATGGATTCGAAGAAGTTATCAAACTGTTCTCAATTATCTCAGTTCAAGATCGAGTCATTGACTGACTTGATCAAGAAATTGAATGGAGTGTTATCATCAATCACAAATTCAACGACAGCAATTGATGCTGATGCCGATGATGTTGATGTTGATGTTGATGTTGGTGATGATAGTATGCCTATTGAGCTAAATGCTACCACCACTACTAATCCTACAGTGGAATCTCCAATTCTAGGTGACGCTGCTGATGCAACACTGGAGAACATTGATGACCAACATTTAGATCTAACCATTTATAATTTGGTTAACAATGATTCCATTGATTTATTCGAAAACAGCCAAGAGGAGAACTTGGATGCTATCAATTCTATCTTGAAAACTATGCAATGGCCAGTTGTGCTAAGCTGACCTCAGCGTACGTTAACTTTTCCTTAAACCTTTTCTTTTCTTTATTTCTTTCCCTTTCCTCCATTTCATTTCCCCTTTATTATATTTATTATTTATTGTTATATATTATATATATATAACGTTATTATTTATGTTTATGCCTTACATGTTTCTGTTTATGCCTATATTATTTTCCTTTTTTGTCTTTCTCTATTTTTGCGCCTCTACCACTACTAATATACACGATCTATTCCACTCTTCCATATATTTATTATTACTTTATTATTATTAATATATATTTATTCAACTATATTTATTACTATATATAATAAATCTATAATATACAGATATCAAATAATCACATAATCACACAATCTTCAATACCAAAGCCATACATCAACTTATCAACACTTGGTTTGATACGAGTCCAATCACTACGCCTACTGGCAAACTGATACACTTCCTCTGGAGAAAACACACCATTGTCTCTACCTAAACTAATAACCAACTTACCCAACTCTTTGCATTGAGCTTTATCCTTGGAACAATCAATTAGGTACATCTGTGAAATTTGACGGAGACTTTTCAAATACTCCAATGTCTTTTTGATTTTGTATTTCTGAAAGAAACTGAACAAGTAATTAACATCATTTATGAATAAAATAGAACCATTCACGGAGATAACCAATTTTTTCGTCAAGAGTTTCAAGAAAACATTGATGAACCGTTCTCCAATCTCCTCTTCAAAGATATCCAGGATCGACTTGTCAATGGCCCCGGTTAATAAGCGGAAACGCTTATCCAAAATAGACACAGTTGACTCAGCATATGTAGAATACCTAGACAAATCAGGCATGCTGATCAAATCATACGTCTTTTCACTCAAACCAGAATCCAAGATCGCATACGAAACCTCACTCATTATGACATTAATGGACACATCCAACCCATCGGCAACGTACCCATCCAAGATAGTCTCTAATCTAGTCACTACAACATCACATTTATTGTTTTGGGATGATAGAAAATCCCTGTGTTGGCCATTGACTTTAGAAGACTTGACAATTCCGGGAGTGATTAATTCAGTGTTGTAGAAGATGTCAATCATTTGTAAAATCAAATCACCAACATTCACCAATTCAATGAAATTCGTCAATGGTTCAGACAATTGATTGTCTGCAATAACCTTTGACTGGGAATTATAATTCTGTAATCTTTTCAGAGCCTCATTGAACCCAGGTTGGATATGTAAATTAATGATAGTTTGAATGGTATTGACAAAGATCCCCGAACAGGTTTCATAAATGGTGTTATTTAGCTCCCTAGTAGTGGAATTATGAGTTAGCCCTAGCAATAATTCATAACTATTCTTCACATTCTGTAAAATCAACACAATTAAATCCATACTGATCAAAGATTTAATGTTTTCCACGTTAGCCTTCAAGATCTTCAATGTGGCAGCAAATTTAGTCAACTTAGGATTTTCATCTTCACCCTTATCTTCGTCTGTTTCTTCAGCTTGCTGTTGCTGTTGTTGCTGTTGTTGTTGCTCCTTTGTACCATTAAACTTGAAAATATTAGTGAAATTAGAAAAAATATCAAACGCTCCAGCCTTTTTCTCTTTTTCTTCTTCAACAACAAATTTTAAAATATCTTGTTCAATTTGCTTTTGATTACGGACTTTATTCTGATTCCAGCCTGAAATCAGTTTCAACAACGATGTTTGGGTTTGTCTTGGTAACAATTCAGCAAATTCCAACAAGTATTGCTCATAGTTGAAATTTACAAATCCAGTAATGAGGCTGATATAATCCATCTTGGCCTTTTCCTTGTTATTCAATGTGACTTCAGTATTTGGATATTGTAATGTTTTGACCAACTGAATCATCTTTTGGTGAAGGTATGGAATACACTGGAAAAATAAAGAAGTTTCATTCATAATGTTTATATTTGGATTATCATTTTCTTCATCAAAATTCTCTTCGGTGGCATCTTTCTGTGGTACTTCAGGGTCACTTATTACAGCAGCCTTTTTGTCATTAGAAACATTGGTGTTAGAATTATTGGCCCAAATGTTCTTCTCCTCAAGTCGAATATCATCTTCATTTACCACACCCTCAGCATGTTCTTCATCGTCACCATAAGTTTCATCATCGTCTTTGTCTTTATTGGCCTTATCTTCTGATTTGTCCATAACTTGATAAAACACTTGTACCTCAGTTCTATCAATTTCCTTAGATCTACCAACAACCTTATCGACAAACCCACCAATTAAGTAACTACTTAGAAAAGTTTCAAACATCTTTAGAACAACTGGCACCTCATCAACATCTGGATGCTCTGTCACGGCAAAACTACTGTTGATATTGTTGCCACCAGCGTCTGGTTGACCATGGAAAATGTCATTGATTTCCTTTAGTTGACTGTTTAAGATACCTGCAATCTTTTCATCAAACAATTCATCAACCTTGGTGAAGCTGAATTTGTATCCATTCACAACACCTCTTTCAAAGTATACTGTTTTTTCAAAAATATCATCATTGACCAATTCGTCATTCATTAAGAAGGAATAACTATCCACATACTTATTTATAAACAACTCTAATAATGACTCTAGAGGATCAACTTGAACTTCCTCATTGTTAATAATCAAACTATCTATGGCAAGGATCAACGATTTAACCACGGGATAATCCTTCTTTTGTAGATTTAATTCAATTTCTCTAACCAGGGAATTCACAAACAATTCCAAAATTGTGTTGAATCTGATAACCATGGTCTTGTATCCTGGTTCCTGTTTATACAATTCCAAAAATTTCAAGATATTACTGAACAGCATTGCTTGATCAATGGGTGTGTTGTATTCTTTTAAAACTGTCAAATTTTGAAAATTTGTGTAATTCTTTATCAACATATCTGATATAATGGGAGACATAATGGAGTATATTCTAATGAATTGCAACTTTGCTAAATGAGGGTCTGAAATCGGAGAAGATAAGCAATTGATAGGGTTCATCAACGTACTATCATCGATGATCAACAATTGTTCATTCAGATCATTACCTAGAGCATTGACATTGGATGATAACGAGCTTTTCTTTCTATGATGACCGTGTCCGTTAGCCGATAATGTCGATCTTCTAGGTCTCAGTTTTCTTTCATGTTTGAAGTTACCCAGTGTTTTTAAATATGACACCCAAAGTGCATCGTCATTACTAATCAAGTTGTAGCATGATTTGTTGATCAGACTGAAATTTATCAGTGATTGGAAATTGGTGATGTTTAAAGCTATATGGTGTACAATGGTAGGGTCTAATAAACTTGGTGCCTCTTTTGGAGGAGGCAATTGAACTACCACCATAATATTCTATATGTGAATTGTGTCTTTTCCTCCTTTTTGTTTTGTTTTGTAGACTCTTGTTCTATATATATATATATATATACATGGATACAACATCATCAAAACCCCTTTTTAACTAACTAATGCATGGTGTCGCCAAAAAAAGAGAGAAATTTGATCTGGTGCAAGGATGTTACCAATGGAAGAGACTATTGGGAAAAACAGAGGGAGACGCGTCTATTTTCGGAGAAATTAAAGAGTCGGTGGGTGTTTAGAGTATGTATCCATTCGGACTTTTTACAGAATACATAGTATACACAACAAGGACTTTTAAAATAAATACAATGTTACAACAAGGTAATGTTTATTAATAATGGAATATGTTGGGGGGGATATATAGCAATGACATGTGCAATAATTTTAAATTGTGGGATCTAATCACGTATTTATTACATCCCCCTCTTCCCCCCAATGGTAGTATAATTGACGGATTGGA
>PPHW02000097.1:37620-51450 GCA_003705225.2 Ambrosiozyma vanderkliftii
CCCCCCCCCCCCTCCCCACTAAATCCACAATTACCTCAAACGCCTGAGTTATTTTAAAACAAAAATTCCCTTGGAATTGTTAGCAATCAATGGGGGTTGTTATAACATTATTCCGTTTAATAACGACATTTTAATCATTGTATCTCTCTCTATAGCTACCCGAAATCTTTAATTGCCTAAAATTGTCGTCAGCCACATCAAAGCAAAAAAAAAGTACCACGGATCTTGTTGCCTAATCGGGTAATTTACATGTGTTTTAACTGCTCCCCATTGAATTTTTCAGGTATTACCCATTTCTTTACACAATTTTAGTGTTTTATATTTTTTTTGCTATATAAATACCTGACTATACTCCTAGTTTCTTTTGAAATTATAAGATTCTCTCTCTTTCTCTCTTACTCTTATACTTTACCTTTAATCATCAATTGATTTCATATCTATACTCAATTACTCGCAAAATATCATTTTTTTAACAATGTCTCAAGGTACTATTTACTTAAACATCGCTTCCCCAAGATCTTCCTTATTCAAGGACTTGGTTGAGTACTTGAAGTTGGACATCAAGATCTCTGACAATTCTGACCCAGAATACATCAAGAACTTCCCATTGAAGAAGTTGCCAACCTTCTCTGGTCCAAACGGTTACCACTTACACGAAGCTATTGCTATCTTGATTTACTTGATCTCTTTGAAGTCACCATCTGTCAACTACAACTTCTATGGTTCTACCATTGAAGAACAAGGTCAAGTCTGGAAGTGGGTTTCCTTCGTTAACTCCGAAATCATCTCCACTTTAGTTGGTTTCATCTACCCATTATTAGGTAACTTACCATACACTCCAGAAGGTGTTGAAAAGGCCTACTCTGACTTGAACACTTTTGCCGACTTGTTCGAAGATCAATTAAAGAAGACCAAGTACTTGGCTTCCAATGACAGAGCTACCTTGGCTGATATCTGGGCTGTTCAGTCTTTCAGATGGGCTTTCCAAACTGCCTTTGACAAGTCTTGGTTAAACAAGAGACCAGTCTTAAAGAAGTGGTTCAGAGAAATTGCTGACACTGATCCAATTGCTTCCTTATCTTTGAAGGGTTTCGAACCAGTCGATGTTGCTATGAAGAACACTGCTCCAACCAAGTTATAAATAAAATAAAATGAGGACGAAGTAAAATCAGGAATTTTATATTCAGTAAGTATACAGGTTCAGAATTGAAACAAAAAATAGACGAAGAAAAAAAAATGGGTATATATCAAGAATTAGAGAACAAAAAAAAAGAGAAATAAAACAACAATCAACTTGTATAGTTATTATATATATATAAGATGCTATTAGCTTTTATTTTATGTTTTTTTTCTTTTGAATAACTTTAAATTCCTATATATATGACTAATGAATGATAATTCTTTTTTTTCAGATTTCATTATATGCTATTGAAATACCATTGTAAGATGGAAATAAAGGCTATAGATATCAGGATGAAATGGACAAAGAAACTTCTGTAATCAGACGAGTCTTCAATCTCCCAGTCCATGAGTCTCCCTATTACACCAGTGGTCTTTTTTCTTGGATGTAAAATGTCAATACGTGGATCGTTGTTATTATCCAATGAAACAATCTTTTTGTTTCTTAAGAACGCTTTCATAGAGGTATTCAATGTTATACCCAAGCGTGGAGTAGCCGTACATAGAGCCAATGAAATGATAGATAAAATGAAAAAGAAAGAGTAGGCTCTAAATGTGTGGTATGGTTCAGGAAGGTAACATAGTCTTGTTTTCAAAGTATCTTGTTCAACAACCATGTTACCCGTTTCCTTTAACGTGTAAGGCTTTATTTCACTACCATCTCTAGGATTCCATAGAGAAATTAGTTGGATAGCAGGTTTGCTAATACCACCTGTCATTGCACTTGACTTAACAGTGACTTCATCACTGAAGTTATCACCAGGTGTGCCAACAATTGCCTCACCATTCGTGGAGAAGTCATGGGGGTGCCTTATATGACAGTAGTCGTGATCATCCCCTGAAAAGACAATCTTTGGCTTGATGAAATTCAATATATCTTGACCCAAATAGAAATCAATCACAGTTTGATATTGTTTCCCTCTCATAACAGGGAATTTTTTCTTTGATTCTCTCAATGGACCACATGTTTGTCTTTCAGTGAATCTATACAGTGGAACATGGGTCAGTAACACTCTTGGGTATTTTTTAGCCGGGTGATCCGGTGCTTTCAAGGACTTTAAAAAGTCAGTAGGTTCTTTATTAATATATGGATGTTCATCCGCAGATAGTGCAACTGTGTCTATCAGAACAAATGAGTGGTTACCTAAGACCACATAATCATTGACATCACCGAAAAACGTTCTAAATCTATTGTAAACACTGATATTCACAGTGTTACCAAATCCAATATCATGGTTACCTGGTAATGCCTTGAACATTCTATTTCCATCAACTTCGTTGTAGATCTTATGGAATCTTTCGTATTCTTCAAACCAGTAATCATCTTCCCATTCACGTCCACCATCGAATAAATCACCAATGAACAGTGTGGAATGAGGGTTTAATATTTGATTGTAAATTTTGTGGTTACGATGCAAATAGTTATCACTGAGTTTCTTAGTTATTCCCAGAAGTAATGATGATCTATTTGGATATGAGTAATTATCAATGATCTGTGGATCTCCGATTATGATTGCATGATGAGGTTCTGAATTGTGAGGCCAATCCTCCCATTTATTCCATGAACATTTATTGATAGTGGAATAAACCAAAGTACGTTCATAGTAGTGCACTATCACCAGCCAGAACAAACATAAGACAGTCAAATGCTTTAACCTTAACTTTGTCAATATATATGATTTTATGGATGTTGCATGCGTGTTGTGTGTTGACTTTGGCTTGAATAGTTTTTCTGATGTTACTTCATCCGAAGTCAGGGGTAGGGAAATGTCCAAATTTCCAGACTTTCTATGAGACATTGAGGCCATTATCTCTAGATTATTGGGTATTATTTGAAACGATGAGAATATATGTATACATGTAAATATATATTCAGTGGATAAGAGTTAGAAACTATAATGAATTGACTTGTTTTGATTTTGATTTTGATTTTGGTGATTGTTTTTTTTTTTTTTTTTGGTGGTGGAGGAGGAAGGTGCGCAGGCATACTTTAACCAATAGTGGATTTGTGAGAAGAATAACTAGTTATTGTACTACAAGCCAACCTCCCCACTGGTTTGAATTGGTTTTTTTTTGCTTTTCTTGCCTTCAGGTTTAACTAGAAGATTCAATGAGTACTACAGAAACTACAACCAGAAAACTACGACATTCTAAGAAGGATACGAAAAGCACGGGCCCTGCGAATGTTCTAGTCAATGTCAATTTACCATTCAATAAAAACCGAGAATTGTATGATTTTGATCATTTCATCCAGACATCCATCCCCGAGACATACAAAATCGATGTCATTGACAACAAGGATGAATCCGAGATATTCAGTGAAGGTTATAAGCTATATACATCTGATCCCACCCAGGAAGAATTACTATCGAACCAACTTGGGTGTTACTCGCTTAATCTAATTGATCTTCGAGATGATGCTAATAATAATGATGGTAACAACAATAATAATAACAACAACATGAATGGGGACACACGCAGTCGGAAAAGACTGAGAAGGGACAAGAAACAACTATCGGGAAGTTTAAATAGAGCTGAGTTGCGAACAGTGGACCCATTGACTGATTCCCTGTTTTTCAATTTCCATAAGAGAAAAGAGAAGGAGGAGAAGAGATTCAGTATATCTGATAAAGATAAGGCCAGATCTGACTTTGATGATTGCTTTGAAAGTTTGAATTTCTTAGGATTAGGTATCAAAAAGAAGAGATTGACCGATACTAGGGAATTGCAAACCTTTGATCAGGCTACACACGACGGGGTCGCTAATGAAGACATTGGGTTTTCAGAGGATGAATTATTAAACATTAGCAGAACTTTACCGTACATTACTAAGATAAATAACACCAAAGATTCCCTGGAATTGATATTGAAGTATAAATTGACAGTTCGTGAATTAAAGACGTTTCTATTACATTTTGAAAAACTGCGATTAAAAGAGGGTACTCTAAAGCAAGAATTAGCTTCCACAACAGCAACAACAATGATACCATCTATTAACGGGGGTTATAGTGGTAGTGGTAATGCTAATGCTAATGGTAATGATGTTAATGATGATGATCTAATGACTATAGATTTCAACGAATTAAAGAAAAACAGACTGATCCACAGAACGAAAAAGTTTGGTCCTATTATCAAGGTTAAGTTTTATGATGATGTTACACTAGTCATTGACCCAATTTCAAAAGCTAAAATTATTTTCTAAGCAGTGATTATTATAATGGAATGATTAAAATGTATTTTTTATTATTATTATTGTTTAAGTAGAGAATGATGCATTATAAAACTCATTAAGAGGAAACATTATTAATGGTATACAAGAAAGAAAAGAGTGGAAGGAAGGAAAGATAGATAGATAGATAGATAGATGGATGGGGAGAATGAAGTAGATAACAAAGTTACACGATGCTGAAGTCGACATTTTTGAAAGTGAATTGTAGGCCGATCATTTCAAAACACATTGTCTTTAAGAACTCAAGATCAATGAGTATAATCAATTTAGCCAATAATGGAATGGTAAGGGAGTATTCTTGTCCAATTTCAGAATAAAACTCAAACATTGTAGATGTTAAATAAAAGGTCAAAATGAAGTTCAAACCAAACAGGATATTTCTTCTGAATCTCAACTTTGCCAATTCAATCTTACCATTTTTACCGTGTTGTATAAAGCTCTTCAAGCCATCGACAATAGTGACAGAACCATATTTACCCTTTGGATCGCTTTTAATGATGAATGATTGCTGAATCAAGTTCAAGAATCCAAATAACAGAAAAGCCTTGAGGTGGATGGAATTGTCATCCTCAGAGGTTATGTAACACCAGCACAGTAATGCTATCAGCTTTCTTACATTCACCAACCCATAAGCCAATACTATGTTATCTAGTTTGTTATTGATTTTAACCTTGAACTTCTTCAACACAGAAATGGAGAATTCAATCAAGTATTGTGACAATTTTTCAATCAAACTTGGTAGGAAAGTTAAAATCGAATAGATAAAGCCACGCTTATTCTCGTCATTTTGACCATGTCCCTTGCTGCTGCTGTTGTTGTTGTTATGATTGGAGATTGATTTGAAGTAAATAATGAACCCATATAATATAAGCACAATTGTAGATAACCCTGTGTATGAAGCAATGCATATTTTGAATATTGGGTTCGATTCAGATAATACTATTATACCAACTGTTGACACGTAAAGAAGGTATCTGATGTAAGTAGTTATAGACAGTAATGAAATGTTAAATTTGTGTGATTCCGATATCATGATGACTTCTGACAAGAATGATATTAATCAATCCTCTGTGTACCTAACTGTAATCGACACTATTCTGATATTAACCAACTGACTAACTCAGTATGTAGAATAACCCAAACTTAAAGATTAGTATAAATGTAGTTAAAGTATTGAATATTTTTGATGAAATAACAAAGTCGCTTAATTAAAAAAAAAAACAGACAGACGAAGACTAAAAAAGAGATAACCAGATTTATGTACTACGATCCCCCTTTATATCTATTGCACAAATACACACATACGTCTATTTTCCCTCTCTCTATATATATTACATAGATATATAAACATACATAAACAAGTTACACAACAAATTTTTCTTTTCATCAAATCACTGTTTGTTCTTCTCTGCAATGTCTTATTCAAGAGTGCATGACTTTCTCAAGAACAATCCAAACTTGAGCATTGAAATCACAGAGGCAAATAAGTCTACGGAGACCCATTCTGCAATATCACAATCCTTTATAGTGTATTCGATTAAATTGGATGAACTCATTATCGTTAAAAGACGTTACAGTGAATTCGAAGCACTACGAAATGTCTTGATCAAGTGTTATTTGGCAAAGGTTATACCTCCGATTCCTGAAAAGCAAACCTTGAGTTCCAATATCTCCTCCACCACCACCAATTCATTGGGGTTGGCCAAATCAACAACTACTGGTAGCTCAGATGGTAGAACGACTGCTGCACAATTGATCACCAGTGGTTCAACCCTCAATGGAAAGACCGGCCAGCATAATGGTGCTCTCAATGGAGGGTCAACATCTGGCAATACCACCAGTACTAATAATAATAGCAATTCATTGAACCTCATTGAATACAGAAAAAGAATGTTGGCTGTATTTTTGAATAGATGTTTGAAATCCATTGACACTATCATTGATAATAAGTTTTTCATCAATTTCCTGAATCCTGAGATCAATTTCCATGATTATCTGGTTAACACAGAGAATTTAAACTTTAATAAAATGAACAAGTACAGATTAGCTGTGTACAACCCATTGGACAATTTAGACAACCAATTGTATTTGACATTACCTATTCCATCTTCACATCATTTAAGTTCATTCCCTGAATTGGCCAACGATGAGCAGTTCCACAAGTTTGAGTTGGTGTTGAAGAAATTTGAAAAATATGAGATTGTATTGGATAGTATATCTAAGGATAACAAGCGCATCATTAAACATTTCACTGAATTGAATGGAGAAATCAGTGATTTGGGTTCTGGATTTAACAAGTTGTCTCTATTACAGGATTCTAATTTCATTGAGGATATGGGAAAGAGATATGAACGAAATTTAATTTATTCAAACTCGTTGATTGAGTTGATTAATTTGAATTTCTTGGATAAATTAATCGAGTTGAAGCATTTCACAAAGATTGTCAAGGAATTGATTGAATTCAATAGAAAGAAGATATTACAATACAAGTTAATTGAAAAGGAATTATATGACTCTAGAGTGAAGAACAATGGATATCAAAAGCAACAACAGGAGATTAGTAAGATTGATAAACTAATCCATAGCAGTGATGATGGTACTGGCACTGAAACTACAAGTATCCAACACAGTACCAGTGCTGGAAGTGGAAATGAAGCTCCGATAACGGATGCCGAATTACAGAATGCATTGTACATCAACTCATCTAAGAACAAGTCACTTTATGGCAAGATACCGTACTTTAAAAAGATTAACAATGTGCTACAGAAGTACACCGACAATGACCCAGATAAAACCAGAAAGGATAAGATGTATCAGTTGAAGTTGAAGATTTATCAACTGGAGAAGCAATTTGATTTACTAGATTCAGAGTTGACCACTATGAATGCAGACATCAGTGACGAGTTTACGAGGTTCCATAATTGGTTTAAAGATGAATTATTGTTAATAGTTAGTCATTATAATGATAATCTATTTGAATTTATAAAGAATAGTTCAAACAATAACTAAATCTATCTATCTATCTAAATATATATATTATGTATAGGGTAATATATTTTTTAATCCACCACGCAAGCGGCTTAAATAAATAATTAAAAAATAAAATTAAGTAAGCTAATTTAAGAAGGTAAGTAAAGTAAAATGTGATCCTCTCCCTTGTGTTTATTCTCCTGCCTCTGTATTTACAATTCCCTCCCCTTACTCATTATTTAAGTGATATAATTAACCACCAGCAAACATCAAGTATATACATTTCTAAGGATTTCCAGTCTTACAAATTTCCAAACCAATCATGGCTGACACTGCTGATTCCAGAAATCCCGATGGCAACATTGAGATTAAAATTCCCTCCTCCTCGTCTGATAAGAAGATAAGCACAAGTGGCTCTATGGACAGCCCAAGTTCAATCGTTTCGTCATCCACCGATTCAAGCTCTGTGACAACATCCGATGACTCTTGGTCATTAGTGTCACAGGATAACGATAGAGAAGATGGCATTTCCTACAATGATATCGTTTCCACAGATGATGGAAGCGAAGCTGAGGAAAGAGACGAAGATACCAGCGATTCAGAAGGCGATAACAATGAACATGACTTCCTACAATCCTCAAGAACCTCAAGAACAGGAAGACTGTCTGTTTCCACATTACATGATTTGAAGCCTCTAGATATTAGCGATTCCAAGAATCTAAGCATGCCTAAGATTAAACACGTTTCCAGAAATACCCCTATCGTTGTTTCCTCCTCCTCCTCAACCAAAAAAGAGGATGTTGCCCCTGGATGTTCTACCGAGAGGGACTCCACCACTGCCAATACTGTTATATCATCACTCACCACTAAGGCAAAACATATATATACCGACACTAAACCGATCTCCAGATCTATCTTATTGAAGTCATTTATCTTGATTGTGTTACTATTTTTCGGTAACAAGGTTATTTCAGAGGCTCTGTTACTTTCTTCCATTAAGAATAAGTCGATTTCCATTGATAGAATTCCAGAAGATATCTATTACCTTAATATATACCATAAGGCATGTCAAGATGCAGAGACCAAATTACTTGATGATTTCAGTGTCTGCCTAAAGGAGAATTTCGGGAAAGTTAATGAAGAGGATGGTTCTTCAAAGCAAACAGTCTGCTTCTCCACGTTTGCATCAGAGTTCGAAAGGGATAAAGAGTTTTGCCAATTCTCTGAATCAAAGCTATGGGGCAAACTATATTTACTTTTCTACAAGATTGTTGCTCATAAGGGTGTTAAAAGGATGAATATTGGATTGGAATATTTAAAGGCAGAAGCTGCTTCATTACAGGAAAAATCTGCCCAACAGGCCAAATTAAATCTTGACCGGCTACTTCCAAAGCTGAAAGAGTTGCAGGAAAACTCGATCAAGACCACTGAAAATGGTTACAAGTGGCTTATGCCTAAGGCGATCAACTTACAACAACAAACAGCGGCAAAAACTAAATCCCTCTACAATTGGTTAGAGCCAAGAGCAAATGGTATTTACAACGATTTATTGCAAACATCTAAAGAGTCATTCTCTTCTTTGAAGCCAACAATTGAAAAACTTCAACGCCAATCTTTGAAATCTGCTCAAGATTGTGCTAATTGGCTAGAGCCAAGACTTGCAGATGTTCAAAGGGACACTATGAAAGCAGCTCAAGATGGATTCAACTGGTTGACTCCAAGGATTCAGAAACTTCCAGGACAAACTCAAAATCTTGCTGGAGAGTTTTTGAATTGGTCAAAGCCAAAGGTTTCTGGTGCCGTCCTGGAGATTAATAAATCTATATCTGATTCTAAAAGGATGATTTCAAAGTTGTCTCAACAACTATCTAATTATATCAGATAGGATTATGTTCAATATGCTATCATAAATAGCTTTGTGTGAATATATATATTTTCTTCTTCTTTTGCCTTTCTGTTTTCTTTTTTTATGATTATTATTATTATTATTATTATTTTTGTTGTTGTTGTTGTTGTTGTTGTTGTTGTTATTTTTTGTTCTGTTTCCCTCTCTATTACTACTATTACTATTGCTATTGGTCTGTGATTAATGTTTTTTAGCTTTTATTTTAGTTTTTTTTTATTTTTATACCCTGATTCTCTATTTCTGTTATGTGGTCTTTTTTATATCCCTCTATCTCTTTATTACAGTGATATATTTTCTTTCTTTCTTTTACTGGGGTTGTCTTTTTCTTTCTTTTTTTTTGGTTCGACTTATGTGATGCCTGTTGAATTGGATGGATGTATGGATGGTTTAGGTTCAGGTTCAGGTTCAGGCTTAAGTTCAGGTTTAGGTTTTTCTTTTTTTTGGTTCCAGATTCCAGGTTACATACACTTTTTTCTTGGTTAGTTTTTTATACAAGGGTTACATAATTCATGATGTGTTAGGTTCTTTTATTATATATATATATATATATGTGGATTCATTAGTATTTTCTCCCTCCCTCCCCTTTTCTCTTTCTTTCTTTTTTTTTTTTAAATTTTTATATTACTACGACAACTATTACTACCACTCCTATTATTATCATTTCTCTATTATACTATCTTACTATTTATCTATTTATCTATTTATCTAGTTACTTTTCCCCGGTGTATTTCAAAGTTAAATCATCAAATTGCAAGTTGATCCAGTTTATAGGGATCGAATCTTAATCTAATCTAATCTGCCCGAAAGGGCGTGGCTTTAAACCAATTTTTTTTTTCGCTCTCTTTAATTTTTTATGTGTAACGTTATTTGATTTTTCAGAGATGTATTGTTAATAGTTAGTTTACTTTTTCCCTACTACGGCCACAATCATCAACACTTGCTAGAAAGTTATTCATTATCATAAATCCACATCGATATGTCTGCCAATCCAGGTAACAAGCTATCAGCGTGGAAACCAACACCACCAGAGAGAGGTTCATTCCCATTAGACCATTTCGGCGACTGCAAGGACCAAATGACAAATTATCTGAAATGTTTAAAATTGGTTAGAAATGAAAACGCACCAAACTGCAGATTGTTAGCAAAGCAATATTTGAAATGCAGAATGGATAATGAATTAATGGATAAAGTGGAATGGGATGAGTTAGGGTTGCCTGAGGATCAACAGAAGCATCCCACGACATCAGCATCAACATCGGATAAGAGCCCGAACAAATGATGGTTGAATGATTGTTATATTACTATTATTACTGCTGTCATCATTATTAATCCCTTTTAGTTCACCAATGTGTTTTAATGCCTGTTTTTCGCTTTGCTTCATATTCCTTTTTGTTTTGTTTGTTTTTCTTTTTCCCCGACAATGATGGAATCATCATGTCAAGGAATAGGGGTTTCTTTTTTCTTTAACGGTTTACATTACATCTCTCACCCTGTATATATGTATATATTTGTTGTTTCTATAAACAATACTTGAAAATAAAATTATGTTAATAGTTCATTTAAGAAAGGTCAATGCAATTGATAATGGATAACAAGAAGTAAAAATATAAAATAAATACAAACTTTATTTAATATACATAAGGAGTGAACTTTGTATAGGAGAGAAGACAGAGTAGAGTGACAGAGAAAATCAAAGTGTACAAGGGTAAATCTGACAAATATACATGAAAAAATGAAATAGTACATAAATATAGAGAACAACGGAGGAGGGAGGAGGGGGGAGAGAGAGAGAGTAATATGGTACTAAACCTTTGCCTCAAATTCACGCAATCTTGTCTCTAACAATTCAACCTTAGCCTCTAAGAGGGCAATTCTTTGTAATGCATCTATTGAAACCTCAGATGATGTATTAGAGGAAGAAGACGAAGAATTCTTGGATCTTTTGATGTTTGCCAAGTGTTGTTTATGTTGCGCAGCAGTGGCGGCGGCGGCAGCAGCAGCAGCAGCAGTAGCTTGTTGTTCGATTTCCTGTTGCTGGAAGTAATTAGCAGAATCATCTATACCAGAGTGTGTATTACTGACACCGGTAGCAGTAGCAAATACAGCAGCTTGTACAGCTTCAGCTGCAGCTGCGGCAGCAGCGACATCAGTAACAGAATCGTCTGTATTAGAACTATCTTGGGACTTATATCTTTTATTTCCGTTATAATGAGTGGATTGAGACAAGGGATCATCATTCTTCGAACTTTTTCTCTTTTGGGGTGAAGGAGGTAGGGACGACGATGACGATGGGATCAAGTTAGCTGCATTAGAACCGTTGGAATTGCTGCCATTGGTACCATTGCTTGTAATTGTAGTATTATTGCCAGTATTAGAGCATCCCGATGAAGAGTTGTTGTGTCTTAATAAAGCATCTGCTCTAGCGAATCTTTTATGACATCTATCACATTCAAACGGTCTTTCACCTGTGTGTAGTTTTTCATGTCTTTTCAAATCATGTTGTCTTCTGAATTTGACATGACACTGTTGACATTCAAATGGTTTTTCATCTGTGTGGATCATAAAGTGAGATCTGAGGTTATGTTTTCTAGTAAAGGCATGTTCACACACTGGACAATGGTATTTCTTAGTCTCTGGGTTCTCTAGTATTTCTGCATTGGTTAGATCAATGTTTTTCAAATGTTGATTAGATGATATTGGATCAGGGTTGTCTCTACCACTACTTGTGGAGGTGTTATTGTTGTTATTGATTTTATTTTGACCATTAGCATTGATTATACTAGGGGTGGGGTTATTGGTGGAAGTAGAGTGATCAGTTGTAACGGCAGTTGAATGACCGTTATCATTAGCGGTGGTGGTAGTAGTAGAAGTCGTAGAGGAATGTTTACTGATATTGTTATCATTGGTGGCAGAGTCTGTGGCAGATGTAGAGGCTGGAGCATTTGAATGTTTATCAATTTGATTTTGATTTTCATCCACTGAATCAGCAGCAGCAGCAGCGGCAGCAGCAGCCACTGCTGTGACATCAGTAGTATGTGATTGATTGATTAAGTTAGAGTCAATATTCGATAACATTGGGCCTAGTTTATTTTGAACACAATTCCTAGTAGTTGGGTATCTCTTCACTTGTTCTCCATAAAAGAGTAAATATAGGAATAAAAAAGAGGAGGGAAAACAAAATTGTGGCAAGTTTCCTTAATACATAGAAAAAAAAAAGAGGAAAACAAGGCTCATTCAATTTTATACAAAAATTTTCCTGTGGCAAAGTGCAAATAGACGCGTCGATATAATGGACATACACGTACAGGTCTATTGACAGAGTTCTGCTTGTGTCTTTATGACGTAAAAAAAAAGATCAGGCCGTCACCATGGCTGGACTGGAGTTGGTTGGGCCTAGGTTCCTTATCTATTGAAACCCAAACCGAACACAACACATTTCACCATATACAGGATAAAATATCCCTCTGTGAAATATTTTGTATCATTGTCATTATGTATATATTATCTTCTATCCATTACAATATGAGAATAATTTTAAGGACCATTTTGAAGTGTAACATGTTATAAGTAATTAATTTCAATATTAATTTAAATCTAATTGATTTTAAATAATATAATTAAGCTTAATGATAGTTACTAGGGGGAGGGAACAAAAAAAAGAGAGAATTATTAATTACAGGGGCGTGTGTAAGGAAAGTTTAGAAATGGGGGAGGAGATTGACAGCTCTTCCTTTAATATTTATTTCATGTTGGGTTGATTGTTTCTTTTTCACCTATTGTTATTGTCATTGAGTGATTTATTTTGCATTGTATTATATGGTAATATATTACAGGTATGTCATAACATAAATTTAGTCTATTTATATGCGTTTACAATCTCGTCATTCAGCACTGGAGGGGGAGGTAATAGAGAGAGAGAGAGAGAGGGGACGGGAGTAATATGGGAGAGAAGGTTTTTCTCTTTTTAGGACGGAAAAATAAGTGCTGCCTGGCCGGCCACTGGCCTGTCTGTTGCCTGGTGTACTTTGAAAGAAACTAATTTATTAAGACCTCGTGGTGAGCTAAACAAGAGATGGGTGCCCTGTAATTAATACATAGTAGATTGACTGACCAACTGACAGACTAACTTGCTTGTTTTTTTTGGACTTTTTTTTAAAGTAGATAAGAGACGACCACATGTGTTGTTGTGTGTTGTCATTGGTGGATATTATCATACCCTAACCTGTGTATATATATATATATATATATCTATATATATATGAACATAAACTATCCTGCTGTACAGAAGATAACGGACAGACAACTCAGAATTAATTAAACACATTAGCCAACCCGCCATCCATACATAAACCCTCACATCCACGGATCCACGTATCCACCTGGGGGGAGGGGAGAGAGAGGAGAGAGAAGAGAGGAGAGAGAGAGATACATAAGCGAAATTACTTTACGTCAAGCACCCCCAACCCCGTGTGGGTCAGACTGACTGTTTTCCAACCCAGTGGAGAGTAATAATGAATGGGACAGGAGACACGCATCCCTTCCCTCT
>PPHW02000098.1:0-50983 GCA_003705225.2 Ambrosiozyma vanderkliftii
GATGAAGTAATAGTTGATGATGAAGAAGAGCTACTAGATGATGAAGTAGTCGAAGATGATGAAGTAGTCGAGGACGATGAAGTAGTCGAGGATGACGAAGTAGTCGAGGATGATGAAGTCGTCGAAGATGATGAACTGGATGTGGATGAGGCAGTACACCAAGCAGTGGATGATGAACCCCAGAAAGAAGTACAAGCGGCGTAGTTACCAACTGTGTACACATGGATGCTTGGATCATTATCGTAAATAGTAGCATAAAAAGCTTCAGTTGTCAAGTATTTAGAGAAGATAGCACCATCTCTAGAAATGACTAGAGTGTAAGCTTGAACATAAGCTAATGTTAAAACGAATGTGGCAAGTGAAAAGAGGTTCATCTTGCAAAAGTAAATGAATGTCTTAAAGATTGATAGCTTATAATAAATCAATTGACCCTACCTATACCTACCAGGGGGGGGGGAGAAATATTTATCGATATATATACTTATATATATATATATTAGTTTCCAATTCATTGAACCTTTTATGTGTGTTTCTGTTCTGGTCTGCTGGAAGCTTATACATGCTAAACACGCAGTTGGTGCATTGGATCCCTAATAAACATATGTTCATAATGCTGCTCCTCAACGATATTTCCGAGTTCACAGTAGTTATCAACTAAATAAAGGTGGTTCAAATAGTAATAGATTTTGGTTAGTAAAAAATAAATATTTTTTTTCATGGTTAAGGTTCTGTAAAGATGCAGGGTACCACAGCATATGAACATATAAAGAGGAGATATAAAATAATTGTAAAAATATATTATATATTCTTATTATTATTATTATATCATACAGAACACGACTCATTGGAAGCAATTGGAAATTGCCGCAACATTCTTGGTGAAGACAATAGGTTCGTTCATATGCTTATAATATTCAACAACAAATATAACGGCATCATTGCTTCTGTTTATTATAATTTGTTATTGGTGCTGGTAGTATCGATGTGGTTGATTTATTTGTGGGCCCGAAACTGGACGTTAATTCATAGCCAATTATAATGTCAAATCAAATGATGATGTTTGGTGATGCACGACCTCTATTGGAGATCTACCCGAAGCCAAAACATTTAACCGGTCCACATCGGAAGTTAAAAAAACCGAGTCAGCCTTTCACGGCGGTGTGGTGATTTTATCAGTTCATGATTGGTGGCAATGACACAATTCATCCATTATACGGATTTAACATGCAAGAAGATGATCAGAGAAGGTTTAACAGATAAAGAATGGAAAAATTTGATTGTTCGTAACTTTACATTCATAAGAAGCATGTTTTTTCCCTTTGAATTAAACCCAAGAAATTTAATATTATACATGATCATGTTCTCATTTGCTAAACAATGTAGACCATCTAGCTTAGCAATTGCTTTCCCAATTGTTTAATTTCTTCCCTTGGTTCATATACAATATCCTCTAGTTTTCCTAATGCGGTTACCTATTGTTTATGGTGTGCAAGGGACTTTTCATTACCCAATAACTATATTTATATGACTCTCAGTTCCAATCTCGGTATACTGTTTAACACACCCAATATTGTCTGATATATATATATATATATGAGTTTGAACATCTACATATATACGATTTTTTGATTTCCCGATCTATATTTCCTATCTTTAAAAAACGTTTCTTTTTGAGTTTAGCTAAGACGGTATCATTCGGATGGGTACTGAGTCTAATTTCGAACAGTTCTACAGAAAAACATAGTTATCTGCTTGATCTAACATCTAAGCCACTGAACTTTGATTGTTCGAACATTTAATATTTATTAAATTTTACACATGGATAAATTTAAATTACCTACCGCAGGTAGTAAGGCAGCATACAAATTTAGATTTAAAATATTATACTAGTAATGCAATGTAATAATCCAGTATACACGCGTACGTGATGATAATAGGTGATAATATATTAATATACATACATGCTTCTTACATTCTCGTGGTACCAATTGCCTAGCCATGTAGTTGGTTAAGAATGCCAACCAAATTTGGTGTATGAGAGGCTTAGTATTATTTTCTGTATAGTATATGAAGTTTTTGTTTTTCCCCATACTGTATTGTAATTCAGTGCTGCTCAGCATTCAATCACCCATGGTTACGAAAATTCTAAGCATTAATTGATTGAATAGATAAGTTGAGGGTTAACATATGTCATATTAGTATTACTATTGCCCGTTAATTCTTGTACGTCCCTGATTAATCACAATACACTGGTAAATGCAATACATTGGCAAAGACAATGAAAAAAGAAAAGGCAAGTCGATATAACAGTTAGGTTGTTGTCAAAAATTAAGGATCTGGGATATTTTAATTATTAATTCAATATATTAACTAAAACGCTTCTTTCAAATTTTGGGGTTTCCAAAATTCTGTTAAAACTAAATTAATAATCAGTTCAAAAAGATTGTACCTAACTAGCAACTCCTCTTCGTTTTAATAGATATAGTATTCAATATTTGTAATTAGGGTCATTAGTTGAATAAAAAGTTAACAAACAGTCTTGCCCCTCTTGGCATTGGTCTTTCTGTTCAAAAAGATATATGTATTTATTTATGTTTAAGCCATATGAAACACTGTGAATACATATACCCTAAATATGGTTAAAATATTGAATATATATATATAATCCGATTCAAAGTTTCATTTGCAGCTCAGCTTCCAAGGTTATACATTAAGGTCCTGGTTTAATAACTGGGATGAGATGGGATTGTATATCATCTGTCATTTTTCATATGCGTGTATATAACAGTTGAAAAATATTTTAGGTAATATACACGACCTTTTCAAACTTACAAAAAAAAAGTTGGAAGATTAGAACTGTAGAAATACCAAACCCTTTGGTTTATTTAAACTGTCTCTACAATATAAAGATCAACTTTCCCTCCTATCAATAACCATTTACATATATCAAGATGGCCAGTATGTATATTATTAGAGTACATTACTCGTAACTTTTTTTTTTTGCATTACTGTTATCTGAAATTGTTTCTTTTTACTAACAGAGAATCATTATATATATATATATATATATTCAACATAGAAGCTAAAGCTAGAACTACCATAGTTCAACTAATATCTACAGCAAAGACGGGATATAGAAGAACCCTACTAGTTCCAAGAACTACTAGAGAGATCACACAAGTTAGATATGACCCAGTGGTTCAAAGACATTGTTTGTTTGTTGAATCTAAGAAGAGAAAGGGTGAAGCAAAGAAACCATTAGATTTCTCTAGAGGTGCCTTTGACTGGAAGAAGAAGAGATAAATATGATTTCAGTGATAAGGCAAATATAGGAAATGAACATATAATTAACTCGTATCCCTATATCTCTATCATTATAGAGGTCATCTTGCCCCTTCTATTATTATTTATAACAATAAGTCTACAATTTTACGACTCCTATAACCTACTTAATGAATGTGATTAATGACTACTCCGTCCATAAGACTAAAATATTATTATACAAAAAAAAGGCAGGGAAAAGAGTATGAAATATCATAGAATACAGCTCTACATGAGACTAGTATTCCATACTTAAAGCCTGATCTCTCTGTTGAATGATTCAGGTTTCTTTTCCTTTTTACTTTTTCTTTTACTATACCAATCTTCCTGAAGGTTTATCCATTAATTGCTACAACTTGTACATATACACAACTATCTTTTTGTTCTCTTTTTCCATTCTGGTTCTCTTGAATTTCTTTCTAATGTTAATACTATTTAAAGAAGATATAAATTAAATTTTACTATAGAGATGTAAGTAATTGTAGTTCTTTCGAATCAAATCATTCAATTAATTAATACCAATAGAAAAAAGTGAAAATACTTTGGTTTAATTATTTATCCAATTGATAGTAACGGTAGCGTATCTAGTATGGGACCTCCATTGATAACACTATATAGGAGATGTATATATATATGATATATATATAGTAGACTTGAACTTGGGGTTTGTTAGCAATGCTCATAACCACTCAGCTCCCCCATAATATTATATGAGCGAGCATACTGACGCGCTTTTTTTTTTCAAATTTGGGTGATGAAAAAAAACAATTAAGATGATCTGGTCAATTCTGTCAAATACAGACTACATAAACACAAACAACATCCCCAACTGATTAATTCAACTTTACTATAGTTCGTGTTAAGTTTACGTTATCACACATCCTTAGCTTTTTTTTATTTAGGAGTTTACAATTTTGTTTCTTCATTAGTGTTATCATTTCACATTACTACTTGAAAGTATTCCAATATATCTTTTCAGTGGTTTATATAGCATCTACCAAATAATATAGGCAATTGCACGTATCTATCATCTATAATAATATTCCAGCATGAATTACACATATCTATTGCAATCCCTAATAGCTTTTTTGGGTTTGATTAACTTGACCTCTGCATTGAGATTAGAAATCCCAGCAGCTGTCAGCAACCCACCTCCAAAGTGTTTACGTGAGTTTGTCCAAGCAGGCCAACTAGTTGTCGTTACCATTAAGACAGATGGTCATCAAGGTGATGGTCAAATCTTATCATTGTCCATTGTTGACTCTGTTGGTAATGAATATCGTAAGAAAAGAGATGTGGTTGGTGACTACAATGTTGCCTTTACTGCTCATACCTCTGCTTCGTTTGACATCTGTTTCACCAATGAATTACAACCAGGTTACAGATCTCCTAACGGACAACAACCTGTCAGAGACCTTGAACTGGACATTGAAGCTGGTGCTGCTGCTAGAGATTGGAATGCCATTCAATCTGCCGAAAAGTTGAAGCCTGCAGAAGTTCAATTGAGAAAGATTGATGGTATGATTGAAGAAATCAGCTCTGAATTGGAATACTTGGTTAGAAGAGAAGAAAGATTAAGAGACACCAACGAATCAACTAACAGAAGAGTCAAGAACTTCTCCTTTATGATTATTTTGGTGTTGGTTGGTGTTGGCTTCTACCAAGTTCATTACTTGAGAAACTACTTCAGATCTAAGCATATTTTGTAGATTTTAGGTTGTCCCATACCATTATTCCACTAACTGGCATTGTCTTTTTTTTATGAAAAAATAGTTTAATTTTTGTTTATTATTTTTTTGCACCCCCTATACTTTCTTTTAATCCAATGATTGATCTAAAAAAAATACTTTTAAAAAGCTACAGAAGAGGAAGGAATGGAATGAATTTAAATTTCAATTATACCTAACCACACGAATGTTAACTTTGTCAATTTCGAGTCGATAGTCTCATAAATTAGGGTTTAACCAGCGTGCGTAAATATTTTTTACCATACAAAATTTTCGATTACTAAATTCATTACGTAACTTTTAAGATTAATTAATGTAATATAGGATTTTTTATCTAATTTATTTACCATCCATACAACCTTTACTAAATCTTTCGTAGGTTCAACTCCATAGTCTTAATGATCAGTTATATTGAATGACAAAATAAGAAACAAATTCTGTTTGAATATAGTTTACAGATAATCGACTGTGGTTATGTGATGGAATCAATAATATGATAATAAGTCAAAAAACTTGTCCAACTTCTATCCCGGTCGGTAAATGATTTGTAAACTCCTTAAAAGATAAGCCAGATCCTTTATTAATTCTTTTATATATTTTTGATAATGTTTGATAAAACCCGATATTATACTCGAAATGTGAAAGTGAATTAATTTTCAATTGAGCATTAACCCCATAGCTAATCCAATTATTTATATACAGCAAAACCCGAATTCATTAAATTCATCGTTATTTTACCCTTTTCTGTTATTTCAACTCAGTAATTTTCTAATGCACCCAGTCTTCCCAAAATCAAACCAAAATCGAAAAAGTTTATATATAACTTATCCCCTGTATTTGGTAAGGTCAACATGTCAACTAGGAGGTCTGAAGAGATTTCATTTGTGTCACTGATGGTTTCAGTCAATTTCTTGATATCATTCAAATATAGTCTGGTTTTATAATTATACTTTCTCTCCTCCTTTTCCTCTGCAAAATCCGTCACTAGTTCCCAGTATGTACTGACTATTTTTAAATTTTTGTTCAAAGTTAAATATAGGTATCCATTGAACAGAAACTTCTCAAAATCAACAATATCTGAAGTACCATCAAGCACAAATTGATCGGGTAATATGAAGTATGTTAATTTAGGGGATATATTTAAATACTTTGTGAATAGTGTCGGTAATTGCTGTATCTTGATATCCTCTGTATCATAGTCATCACCGTAGTTAGTGAAGGCGTCTAACAACAGGTCTTCAATTGGTTGAGGAATGGGCGTCTTTGTAAAAGTGTATATGTTGTCAAATGCCACCTTTGGCTTGATATTTGCATTTCCTGACCGTCTTGACATGATGATCCATAATGTATAGATTAACGGCCTAATAATTGTTATAGGAAAATATGTTAGTATGTCATTATCTCTCTATTTAGTAGGGTAGAAAAAGTAAGGTGCTTTGGCTGTGAGGGTAATCTTTTTTTGACTTTTTTTTTGCGAAAAAGGAGAAAAAAAAACAACAACTTTTTTTATTGTTAAATTACCCATTCTTAATTATCTGTAAGTATCCATGACCGGAGCAAGTATACATAACGGTATATCAATATAGTAGTTGTGAATCTGCCTATCTATCTATCCATCAATTAATAATGAATTTAGCTACTCAACAACAACCACAGAAGCAATCCATTCCTCAGCAACAACAGCAACAACCTCAGTCGTTCGGAGGTAACCAAGCTGCTGAAATATACAACAATTTACTACAAGCACATGCTTCTCAACAACCTAGAATAGATGTGGATGTTGATAAGAAGAGAATAGATGTGTTGCTTCAAATAAACACAATATTGTTACAAAAATGTATAGCACTACAAGCATATTGCCTTAACAGAGCTAATATCAGTAACCCAGATTATGCTCAGAAAAAGGAACAATACACCAACTATCTAAAGAGAATTCATTTCAATTTGACTTGTCTGGCTTCCATAAATGACATTCATTCAACTCCTCCCAACGTTCCAAAGAAAAACTACTCCATACCACAAATAGTGGTGCCTCCTGCTGAACTTCCGGAGTTGACAGATTACTATAAGAGTCTTAACACTCTTTACCCAGAAGCTATTCCTTTATTCCAAAAAAGAATGGAATTAGTCAGACAGCAACAACAACAGCATACACCCCCACAATTTAATCAGAATAACCAAGCATCACAAACTCAACAAATTCCACCACCTCAACAGCAGCAACAAATTCCACCACCACCTCAACAGCAGCAGCAACAAGCTCCTCCTCCTCCCCAACAACAACAACAGAATTGGAATAACCAACAACAAAAACAACAATATGCTCAATTCTTACAACACCAACAACAGGCACAAAGTAGACAACATACTCCTCAACAACAGTTTGCTCAATTTGCAAGTCCTTCAAACCATTCAACTACATCCATAGACAACCAACAATCGTCATTCAATCAAATTCAACAGCAGTCACAACAGTCACAACAGCAACAGCAACAACAACAACCAATGCAAAACTTCCCAACCCCTCAACAACAATTTATTAACCAGTATAACCCTTCTGGAAGTGGTGTTTCAACCCCTGTTCAATCTAATGCCCAACCTAATGCTAGTTTAAGTCCTGAACAAATCTTGGCCAGAGCCGCAAGTGCTAACATGAACAGTCTCAATGATTCCACTAACAACTCTACAAGTAGTGCTAGTAATATTTTGGGTAATGGAGGATTCTTAGATAGTACGTGGTGAGGTACTACAGTTCGTTATTATACTTCTGTTTTTCTCAATTCTTTATGTTTCCTCCTCCTCCCTTTTTTTCATTTAATAATGTATATCATTTTTGTGTATCTCTTTTATTTCTCTGTGTATTATGTTTTCAGTTTACTTTTCAATATTCAATTAGATGAAACATTAAAATCGTAAATAGCTATTATGAACACAAACTAGGATATGTATATATTACATAGTAAATGAAGAAATATTTATTATACCGACACATGGTCGCTGCCTAATAATTATTGTCCGAATTGTTTTTTTTTTAAATTTATAATCAGTATTATCATTTCCTATGTATTTGCCTATTTTTCTTCTTTCATAGTATAAAACATCATTGAAACTTATTTGATCTTGAATTATTGAAATCTTCCGACATAAAAGGATCAACGAAAAAGGCAGACAAAACGCGTCAAATTCCGCTATGACTTTAAAGACTATTTTGATTGCTAGACATGGCTACAGGGCCAACTGGTTACCAATAGAACAACAACCTCCAAACCCAACAGGTATTGATAGTGATCCACCATTAGCTGCTCATGGTGTCAAGCAAGCAGAGGAACTGGCTAAATATTTGGATTCTTTTGAAAAGGATAAAAAACCTCAATTGATTTTTGCCAGTCCGTTTTACAGATGTGTCGAAACAGCAACCCCGATTGCAAAGTCCTTCAACATTGAAATATTTTTGGAAAGAGGTCTAGGTGAATGGTATAAGCCTGACAGACCTAACATTCCTGAACCTGAGAATCATGCTGGTTTGTCCAGATTTTTTGATAACATCTCAGAGGAATGGCCATGGGACACTGTGATCCCTTCAACCTCTGGTGAAACCGAAGTTGATATATTCAACAGATGTTCAGCCTTTTGGAAAAGCTTCATTCCTAAATTTGAAAAGACGTTTCCAAAAGTTGAATCTATACTATTTGTTACTCATGCCGCCACTAAGATTGCTCTGGGTATGTCTCTATTGAAGTACAAGAGTACCAGAGATTTACTTAGACCTGAACACCAGGCGGTTGCTAACGTGGATCATTTACAAGCAGGTACCTGCTCTGTGGATGAATATGACTTATCTTCACCTGGTAAGTGGTTACTTGTCTTGAATGGGGTTACTGATTTCTTAACTGAGGGTTCTGAAATGAATTGGCACTTTGCTTCTTCCCAGTTTGAAGCAGGATCCAAGGAAGATATCGAGTCTAGAAGAAAGCAACAAGAAGAACAAGACAGGGTTAATGCAAAACACCATGCGAGGCAGGGCAAGCTCTAAATCAAGTACGGAAGATCCTGATGCAATGGATATAGATACTGATGAACCGAAGGTTAAAGTTGAGGAAACTGACGAAGAATACGAAGATGTTTTCGTTAGTGTTGTATTTCCAGGTGGTACTGTCAGCCACCGTGATAAGAAGAACGATTTACTCCCTATGGTGCAGTCGGGAGGTAATCAGAAATCTAAAGAACTAGATGAATCAATAAGTTCTAGTTTTCTGAATGATATTTCTTCCAATGCTCCCTTGACTATATCAGGATTACATAAACCTGAGCCACTGGTTCAAGCGCATAATCAAATATACAAAGGAAAATGGTCTAAGTTGGTTGGCACTGAATTGGTGTTCAATGAAAATGGTGAATTTATAACTGAGGTTGATGGACATTTAGTCTTAGAAAGTGGAAAAATGGTTAGTGAGTCAAACACAAAGTCTTCTTTCTTTAAGAAAGCGTTAGAATTAGCTGCTCAAGTGAAAGCTAGAGCGGAACCAGTACCTGATTCAAACGTACAACAAGAAACTACGGAAGAAACACCAGATTCCAATATAAAACAGGAAACCGGGTCGCAAGAGAAAACAGCGACATAGGTTATATTTCCCAGGTTATTATTCTTATTCTTTTTCCGTTTTATGTAATGTTTACTAATAAAATATCTATTAAATACCAGCTAAAATCTAATGTAAATTACTACGGAAAGTACACACATTAAATAGAAGTAAAATAAGCTATTAACCATGAGCTAGTGCAAGATTCTTTTGATGTTTCTTTCTAATTCATCGTCGCACCATTCTCTTGCTCTCTTATCAGAACCGTTACAGTTAGCGCCAATCTCAGATATAATACCCAACGATTGAACCTTATTTAACTCGACATTTCTGAAAACAGCATCTTTACCATTAACTTTGATATCATTTGTAATAGAAAGCTTAGACTTTTGTAACTCCAAGAAACTCAATAAACCATATGATCTGACCAACAAATCAGATCCATTTGGTAATTGGATAACTTTAGCGATGAATTTATCAATATCAGAGTGTAGTGATGAAGAAATAAATGGAGAATTTTTAAGGTTTAGGACGTTATCCAAGATATCACCTCTATTCAGCAATTTAAAGTCACTTGCAGAAGTTAATGATTTCGTCAAGGTAGTGACAAACCAACCTAGTTGCTTATAGAAGTCTGGCTGATCAGCTTGTGATTTTAAATGTGGATCAGTAGTAAAGTTTAAAAATATGCTCTTATAAAGTGGAATTTCATTTCTAAACTTGGATCCACCTAGCAAGAATCTGAAGGTCTTTTCATATAGAAAATGGCCGGGGTTGTTTAAAACTGGAATTAAATGAGAAAGGAATACAATTTCGAGTGGTGTAATCTGGTATGTCTCCAGTTCTAAAAAGTTCAACAAGTTAGCTAAATAAACCTTAAATGTCAGTCTCTCCTTAAAAGCATTGACATGAGATGCATTGGATTGAGTATTTGTAGTTTCAGATTCTTTACTGTCTTTAGAATCGGAATATGCCTTGATTTGAGCTTCAATTGCCGACAGACAACTGTAAAGGATCCTCTTGGATATATTCACGACATTTTCATCACTATTGGCTAAATTAACTACAAAAAATTGCAGTAAACTGGATTCCACAAGTTTCTTTATATCCACTTCAATTTGACCTTGATCAAATCTAAACAATTCATCATTACAGATCAAGAGAAGCATTAGAAACTCGTTATCGTATGTTTGCTTGAAGTTCCCTAAAGCAATATGGCTGTGCTTAATGAATTCTTCTAGCTTTTGCCAATTATCATGAGATGAATTTAATTCACGAGATAACGTTGGTAAAGTAAATGTCTCTGCAGCACCCAAAAAGTGATTGATAGAGTATTCAACAATAGACTTAGATAAACTGATACTTATGCCAGTTGAACCAGGGGTATCTGCAATAAGTTTAGATGCATCTCCTGCGATAGAAACATCTTGGAACTCCCAGTTTGAAATATAGTTTGTCCAGCTTAAATCTAGAGATTGCTCTAGGGCCAAAATAACAGACTTTAAAATCAAATCACCGGCATTTAAAGTACCGTTGTATAGCTTTAAAATCTTTTTCTGCAATCCCCAATTAGCAACCTTGGAAATGTTAAAAGTACATAAATGTCGTAAAACCAATGCAGAATATGCTCTCTCATCTGATGATGATTCAGTGTGGGTGAGAGGATTATTTTCATTATTGATAAAGATCTGCAAGATTTTATCGAAATCAACGACATTTTTAGAGCCTGACATTAGAATCCAATTAACATATTTCAATGTACTTTCATTGGAAACCCAATTCTTTGACAACAACACCTCTAATTGAGAATTCAACATGGCTCTAGGGACAAGTTTCCAAAGTGCATAGTTTAGAATGATATCCTGCAAAGAGTCCAAGAATTCAAAAAATGAGTGGCTTATTTGGTCATGTTCGGCAAACATCTTAGTAATATACAATATGCATCTGTACAGCCATGTTTTAAGTATATCTTCATCAGGAGAGCTAATTAATAGATTAACAAATTCGCTCGAGAAAACCAACTCTGCATTATTGATAAAACTAAACGACTCCAACAATTTTTTAATAATCTCCGATCTACTTTCTGAATTAGAATTGGATATTGCTTTTAAATATGTTCTGATATTATCTTCATCGTATTTATCTGGTGAAATTATATATGAGTTGATTCCCTTAAGAGATTTCTCTTCAATTAGTGAGGATAGATCCTGATTGTCGACCTTTTGGTTAATTAAATATAAGAATCTCAAACCCTCAATTGATGTACTGATGCTTGAAATCGATGGCGATAATTTAGAAAAGTTGGATTTCAGGAAATCAGCTTTGTTTGAAACTATCTGACTTAAAATATCATAATAATATTTATTGTTTTCATCTAATGCCTTACTCAAAATTTCAATGATTTTGTCGGACTCAAATAAAACATTTTCAGCAAGTTTCACAAAGTTTGAATAATTTGTTGAATCCAGAATGGAACTTAAAGTGATAAACTCTTCACTACTTAAAATAACTCTTTTCGAAACAGCAAGTGTTAAGAGTGAATTTTTAATTTGTTTATTGTTAGATTTGAAAAGGTATTCTTCGACATGTTCCTTCTCTAATACCCATAATGAGTCGGATAAGACAGAAACAGCATCTGAATTAGAAGTTTCGGAAACTTGTTCAAGTAGTGACCTCAATGTGGTAGAATAATCCACTAATGATGTTATTTCATCGATTTGAGATTCAATAAGAGTAAAGAATATTTCATTTAGTAATTTTGCAACAAAACATTTTTTTTCATTAATATTGGGAGTTTCTAGGTCTGCTAATGTGATATATAAGTCCTTCCAATATTTATTTTCTAACAAATGCAAATTTTGAGTGGTAATCTCACCATCAAATGTCTTTTGAGTGAAATAGTTTCCAATTTTAGAAAATAATGAAATAAGTAGGTCATCTACAGAAGACTTTGATAATGTCTCGTTAGAAACAATAAATAAAGCACGACGTAAAAGAGAGAGGGTTTCGGCATCTGAAGTAGGAACTCTAGTTTCTAATTGTTTCCTTAGTCTATCTAAAGGATAATTGGACACAATTTCAAAAAATTGGGTTTCATTTTTATCAGAGGATCTATAAAACTTGTTGTAGATTTCTGTGGTATTATTAAGAGACTCAATATCAACATCTGAGAAATCATTCTCCCAATACAAAAGGGAACTAGCGACCAAAGATTGTAAATCTTCACCAATTATGGACAAAAATCTTATAAGTAGTTTCAACCAAACAATAAATTCTGATGGATCTTTGACAAACTTGGACTGTTCCAAGATAGCAATAAACAGGGGACTAACTGGATGATTATTCTTCTGTAACTTGGAAGCAGTATCAATGTACTTATAAGGAGTACGGACGCATCTTGAAACTGCTTCATCTAGAACATGGCAGACTTTATCAATCTCGTCCTCATTATTCACGTACGTGCTAAACAGATTCAATGAGTATAATAAAGCATATGCAGGGTTAGCAAGGACATGGGTCTGTTTGAAGTCATTAAATATGAGAAATTGGTCGGTTATATTTGCGATAACATCAACGACATAAAGATCCATTGTATTGGAATCCAACTGATGAGGTAATCTTAGAATGGAAGTAAATAGAGAATTTTTCAAACCTTTTTGAACTGTCCACCATTTACTCTGTGATGTTGATGTCAACTTCAAGTAGATATCTAAGTTAACAAGATCAATTCCCTTAAAATTCTGCACATTTTTTAGTGACATTGCAGGAATTGATAGAGTCACTGCCTGATTGAATATATTATGATAATATTGAATTGCATATAAGCAGTTTAGTAAAAGAATTTTATTATCCGGTTCTTTCTTCTGAGTTTCATTCAAAGCTCCAACAATGGTACTTATATCAGGTATTCTTGATTGTAATAGATCTATCAATTCCAACTTGGTAGTGTCATATATACGTGAATCTAAAAATGACAAAGAATTGCTAATCTTCTCCAACTTTTGAAAACATGCCACTATTAATTCTGAACCAATATGTTTCATTAAAAATGAATCATTGGTCATACACTTCGTCAATGCTGTTCTGGTTAGTTGTGAGGGGCAGATGACTTCTATAAGGTTGCTAGCGGATAAGTTTATCTTTTTAACGGAGTCGTATTGCCTTATTTGAGTATGCACAGTGTCTGTGAATGTTTGTGGAACAGGCAGCTGTAAAATCTTCGTTAAAAGCAAAGTTTGTCCAATGAAAAAGGATGTTAATTTCGGATCATGTGATCCAGTAGAGTTAAAGCAGTAGTAGGTATAAATGGGAACCAGCTCTGGAACATCAGTTAGGACATTAACAACTAAATCCAGCTGCTTGTCATCATGCCATGGTTTCAGATGAGTTAATAAATTATAAATAAGCTTATTTAAAATTCTAAATGATCTTTCGCCAATGGTAACAGTGACACCTTCATCGACAAGATTGAACCAAGGTTTTTCATTAATAAATACAATACCATCACTGTAGTCCGTAGTTAACTTAATTAGAAATTCGTGTAGAGGACCTTGGATATCTTGGATTTTATACAATTCAACTAATTTCATTAAAACCCAATCAGTGAAAATCTTACATTTTGTCATCTTCTTGTATCCTTGTTCCACGAGGACCTTTTTATCAAAGAAATGGAGTGTTTGTTGAATTTGTTCATTTGAGTCATGAGATGAGATATATTTGAACCAATTGGTGATAATTCTTTTATTGTTTAAAAGTAAATCCTTTCTTGTTAAAATATTTGAATAACCACATAAGTCTATGAAAAATCTAATGAAATGACTTCTGACTGAACCTGTATTTGTTCTTGATGGCTCTGAGAGTTCCTGTTTTGTTGGGACTAATAATTGAGGGATCACTTTTAATGTAAAGTCAAAATTCTCTAGAAAATTATCAACAAGCACACCTTCCTTAAAACTCACAATACTTTTCATTAATCTTAAAGCTGGATTTGTGATTTTAGGTCTATTGTTGTTAAGACATCTAAAGAAAACCTTAATGTTAAAAGTAGATAATAGTTCCTTAGATAAGTCCAATGCATGTTGATGCAACTCAGGATGAGTGTTGGAACATGCTATTATTTTCGATAAATTGTTGTTTAAGTCAGATAAAGCATTATGATCGTTAACAGTAGCAAAATATGAAAAGCATTGGGACAAGGATGTAATGTTGTATGAATTATCTAGGAAAGCTTTCAAAGAGGATATATTTGATGGATGCTGATCTATCTCCTTGATGATGTCTGGAAGTTTCTCTAGGACACCTGCATTGACATTGGCCGAGTACCTCGACTTATTGTTATTGTTATTATTATGAGACATTCCCAAGTACTCTATACAATTCCTTGAATGAAAAATACTGGTTATTGAATGTAAATAAATAAACAATTTAACTTGGTATTAATAGGAGATAGTAGTATATAATAAAATAGCTAGCTAGGCTACATATAATAAATTTTTTTGCAAAAAAAAAAAAACTTCCGAAGGTCGTGTACATGTTACCAAAAATATATATTTCTGGGCAGTGCTAATGATCTAGTGTGCGCTCCTCCCCTTGCGTAAAAGAAAAACAAACAAAGAAAAGGGAAACACGATTTTTAGCTACAACCAGGGTATCACTTCTTCTACTTGATCAAGAACAAACTCAGATAATATCATCTTGATAATCATAGATTTCATACACATGCAATCATGTGGGGACTCAAGGCTGCTGCTCTGAAGACAGAAAAATCCAGTGCGAAAGAGCTCAAAAAAGGAATCAAAACAGATACCGTTCCAGGGTTTTCAAAATGGTTTGCCAATGAAGTGTATATAGAGTCAAGATTAATAGAATCAAGTGTTGAACAACTAACATTAAAGATGACAGAGAATAATGAGTGGATAAACTCATTAATGGCTGATGTGTTGAATAGTGAGTTGTGTTCAAATGAGCCTACCCAAAATGTACAATGTGAAAACGACAAAGAAATTGAAAATGAAAATGCAGAAGACGTTCAACTATCTCAGGATCTTTTACACCTAGAGTTAAATGACAATATGCAACAGCATCATATAGAAACCGATCAAAATATATCACTATTAGGATTGAGATCTCCTACAAAGTTCCGGGATGTAGCTAGTTCTCCTGTGAAGGAAATCCATGCCAAACAATTGGAACTTATGAAGAATGACACCAAGCTGCTTGTCAATAATTCACCAGACACAACTGTTAAAACAGAACATAACACGCCTATTACAGATATATTGCCTAATATAGAATCTCCTGCAACAACTACAACAAATTCAACTAGACTGTTAATGAATAAAGCCAGCGACCTTGATCAATATGCCGCTGATGATGAACTGGAACAAGACGAAACTAGTGAAGACAAGGACCTTTCATTTGAGGCTATAAGTAAAAATATTAGAAAATCATTTGCGGCTAAATCCCATGCCATACACATAAACGACACGGAAGATATTAGTTCATTAAAAGTTAATGATAATGATGACATTAATGAAAATGATGGCAGACCTAATTCGGTTTCACAAGCGTCATCTTCCACTAAACACAAAGATAAAATAATGAAGACCAACAAACAGCTGTCAGACTATGAGAAGGAAGTGGTACAAGGTGATCAAAAAGAGCAAGATGAAATTAAGGAAATATCGAGACTGATACAGAATGGTAGTGATGAAGTATCATTAAGTGACTATGATGACGAAATCAGCCTACAGATAGGTAAATTAGAGAAGATTGAGCTTTCACAAATCAGGATACCATTGAAAGCAGATACGGATGGTTCTAACAAACTCCCTAATATCAATAATAGTACTACACCAACTGCATCAAGATCGCCTATCAAGTTTGTTGAATTACCGTCAAGAGAACCATTGACAGTGAAATCCACAAAAAAGAAGTCTCTCAGAAAATCCCTGCATCAATCAAATCACAACGTCATTAAGAGATTGGAAATGCGATCTCCTGAAAAGTCAAAGGTGATGAATTCTACAAAGGCATCAGCAACTCATGTGACTAATACAAAGGTTAACCACCATTTCAGGAAACTTCCCATTAATAAATTAATGAGTGAAAGCAAAGACGATCCATCACCATTCAAGGAGGAAATGCTGTTGAAAAAACCAATTCAAAAAGAGCCATTCCATCTCACATTACCTACATTTGAGGTTATTGGGAATCCTGTCAGCGATGAAGCTATAATCAAGATAAATAGAAGAATCCCTCATAAGATTAATAAGCGCACTGGGAAGCCAGACAACCTATCTTCATCAACATTAACTCATCTTAAGACTACTACTTCTAATACCACCTCTCCGAAGAAATCCTTATCGACAACAGAAGCGGATCTTTTGTCGAGATTAATGGCACATACCCAGGCTAGTGCAAGAAAGAGTAAAACTCCATCGAAATTGAAAACTCCATCAAAGTCAAAATCTTTAAAGACCCCGACTCGTATCAATGATCGTGATTCCTATAAGAAGTTGGACATTCTTAACTCTGTTAAATTGTTGAGAGATGCAGACACTCATCTGGATACTCCAAAATCGCCATCCAAATTAAATCACAGTGTGAATACCAAGTTACCTGCTATACTCGAGAATTCCAAGATTTTGAAACCATTAGTTCAGGCGAATCTTAGTAAATCCTCTAAAATTGTTCAAGATAAGAAATTGGAGATGATGAAGAATGTCAAACGTCCATTGACTGAACAAAGTTTAAAACCTTCTGCGCTGTCTTCTTCGAATGCCCCTACAAAACCAAGTGGTGAACCCTTACTTCCAACCGTGAAGAAGTTTGACAAGCGTAAATTCCAATCGGAAAATCTGATACGGTCAAAGAAAACCAAAACCCAGTCTCAGCCATTGAAAGAACTTTCCAGTGATCATAATAAACTCAATCAACAAATGAGTAGTCAGCATCATAACAAGCAAAAATTACCACTCTCAACTCTACCAACTCAACATAAAACGGTATCTGTTCAAAATATCATACCTACTGGTGAACTGCCTGATATTCTTTCTGACAGCGAGGAAAGTTCTTCTAAGCTATCTAGCTGGGGTTCTTTAAGAACGATTAAAGAACAACTGATACGCCAAAGATCTATCAACCCAGATGGGGTGTTTGGTCCTATAGCAAAGATCAAGGTCAATGAGATATTTAATAGGAATTACTTTAGTGATTTAAATATTTACTTTCAAGACACTGATAAGTTGAGTCAGAAGGAGATTGATGATTATGGTAAGCAAATGGGTTGGTGTTGATGTTGATGTTTTTATTTTACTTTTACTTGTTTCATTTTGATATGTAATTTTTGGTTTCTAATTTCTGTGTAATACTAATATACTAATACAATAATATAATAATGAGAATAAGGCATGGATATATATATATTCTAAGTGTAAATATTCCATATCAAGAAATAAAAAACTACTAAGTAAATAAATAAATTACAGATTAAAATAAAATAAAAAGAAAACACTGCCCCCACATTTCCAGGCAAGGGTTCATATTATACAATACATAGCCATCTTTAATAAACTCTGAATCTGGTAATATACAAAACACAACTATTAATTGAATACAATACACAATACACTGTGTACTGTGTAAGTTTAAAGGATTGTACTACGTATATTTGAATTTCCCGTGGGAGCAGGCTCTGTTTACGTGTTTCCCAAACAGGTAACTCCCCTTCCAGTTGTTCTGCGCACTACTTTTGTTTTCCTCTTTGAGCGTCTAACAAACACACAAAAAAAAATTGGATTTACATCAAATAAACCTGTTTTAGTTTCACCTGTTTCTATATATTGTCTTATGTGTGGATGATTCTTATAAAAGTAACTTCAATACGTTTTTTCTTAGCTATATATACTGAAAGGTCCAGTTTCAACTCTTATATCTATCTCCCAATAGAAGAAGAATATTACACAACCAACATATAATTTTTTTTTGTCTATACATTTGATACCCAAACAACAACAAAAAAAGAAAAATTAACGTGTATTCCTCTGGATCCCAAATCAAAATCATACCTTGCTGTGTTCCCTTTCTCATTCGTTTGATTCCCAACATTACATCAATCAATCAATCAATCAATTAATCAATCAACTAATCAACTAATCCTACATACCCACTATTCTAGATCCATTAAATTGATCGAATAGCTTTTTTATATATAATACGATACCACAACCAACCATGTCAGCTGTATGTACTTTCTGTCCTTGTCCTTCCTTTTTCTTTCTTTGATTCATTCATTCTTCAATATAAAGGAAATACTAACAAAAACAAAAACCCTTTCATATTATAGGAACTTTCGCAAATGCAAACTGATGATGAGAATCAACTACGTTCTACAAGATTAAAGGATGAGAATAACAGCAATAGACAAAGAATAACGAGAGCCAGATCAGCTCTAACAGATTTGAATAATAACGTTTCAGTTCAAAATGCCAGACCAAGGGCCAGTCTACCTAGTTTGCCTGCTGGACAAAGACCAATTAAGATCAGAGCAGATAATGATGAAGATATCAACATAAACATCAACAATGCCAATGGTAATATCAATGACAATAATGAAGCCAATGAAAGAACGCAGCAACAAATTCAAGATGAAAACAGAAGAATGTCTTTGAAGAGACAAGCAGGTGATTCTTCTAACGATTTCCAATTTCAAGAATCTATACAAGAAATCAAGAAACCAAGAGTCGATTACACGTGGGATGATTTGGATGCTGATGATATTGATGATCCTTTAATGGTGAGCGAGTACGTTAATGACATCTTTGAATATTTGAATGAATTAGAAGTTAAGACATTGCCTGATCCAAATTACCTCCACTGGCAACGTAACTTGCGTCCAAAGATGAGATCCATTTTAGTTGACTGGATGGTGGAAGTCCATTTAAAGTTTAGATTATTACCTGAAACTTTGTATTTGTCCATTAACATTATGGATAGATTCATGTCCAAGGAGAGTGTGCAAGTTGATAGATTGCAATTATTAGCCACAGGATCCTTATTCATCGCTGCTAAATATGAAGAAGTTTATAGTCCATCTGTTAAAAACTACGCGTACGTTACTGATGGTGGCTTCACAGAAGATGAAATTCTAAGTGCTGAAAAGTTTATCTTGGAAACCTTGAATTTCGACATGAGTTATCCAAATCCAATGAACTTTTTAAGAAGAATATCAAAGGCTGATGATTATGATGTCCAATCTAGAACTATTGGTAAATATTTGTTGGAAATTACAGTGATAGACCACAAATTCATTGGCTTCTTGCCCTCGTTATGTGCTGCTGCCTCTATGTACATAGCAAGAAAAATGCTAGGTAAATTTGATTGGAACGGAAACCTGATTCATTATTCCGGTGATTACAAAGAGAGTGATTTGAAAGAAGTTTGTGAAATGATAATGGATTATTTGGTTGGTGAAATTGTTCATGAAGAGTTTTTCCGTAAATATGCAAGCAAAAAATTCATGAAGGTTGCCATTTTGGCCAGACAATGGGCTAAGAAGATAACATTATCTGGTAAAAGCATAATGGATCCTCAACTATGATGGAACTCTTTTCCTTATGATCAATATTTTTTTTAATGAAAACAACTCCGAAAAATTAAAACAATCGTTTCCCAGATAAACCAAAAAAATACCAAACCAAACCAAAAAAAGATCCCTTCAACTTATAGACTTCTTTTCTCTCTTCCTCTCTCTCTCTCTCCGTTTCAATTCTTTTTCTTATTTTCATATACCTCTCATTTGTGTTTGTGTGATATGATATGAGTTATAATGTGTTCATAGATTACTTTTTTTTTTATTCCTTCCCATTTTCATCATCTTCAGTTCTCTGTTCTTTGTCTTTTTTTTCCATTATTATTATTCTTGCTTTATTTGATTCCTTCTTCCTATTCATCCATATCAAGACTACAAATCTGTTTGTCGTCTTTTTATAAAATAAACTATATAAGTTTTCTAGATCTTTGGATTTCTTAATAATTAGTTTTCTTTCCCTCTTTGATGTATCCGTTCATGTTTGATTGTGTTATGCATTCCCCATTTCCTTTTTCTTACTGTCTTTTTTAAAATAATCAACATACTCATTAATTTTTAGTATAGATCATTAACGGTGTATCATTTGTTATTCTAATCCATAGGTGCAGGGCATATATATATATAGGCCGAAGATAATGTATATTATAATTTGAAGCAAAAAAAATACAAATAAATAAATAGGACATGGAAAAGTCGAATAAATAAATAAAAATGTATACAAGTAGAATGAGCAGTACAACAATCAATCATTATACTCATCGATTCATCTACCTATACTATTAGGATAATAAGGCTGTTTAAATCTATGTTCTTGGAACGAAATCGTTCTTGTATGTTGGTTCAGTTCTTCTAGCAGCAACAAAGTTGAGTCCTTGAAACTTGTAACCAATATAAGTCAAACCAATTGGAATGGCACCCAAGAACAAGAAAGCAAAGGAAGCTGACTTCAAGTTCCATCTGTAGTATTTGATTAAGTTTTCTCTAAGTTCACTGAACTTTTGAACCTCCTTATCAGGGTGTAGTACTATAATAAAAAGAAATAGAAAAATCCAAATCCATGTCGTAGCCGATTCAACCCCCACACTATGACGTACATCCTTGCAGTATATATATGAACCGTTACATTTGTCATACCAGTCTTGTTTTCATTTCGTCTTAATTGTGATATGCTATATATCACATTTTGCGGTACTCAGAGTTGGTGTTCATTCATATATAATCAGAATGGATGGTATTGTCAAAGTGGGGTTAAATATTCGGACGTCAATTTTCATTAGAAAGAATGTGTTAGTAAATGATAAAAATTCCGTGAATGAAACAGTAAAAGTGGTATCAGTGGTAAAACATACAGTGTCTTCCAAAACCTGCCATTTTGTTATGTATTGTATTGGTTGTATGGTCTATTATGAAATGAATGGTTCAAGTTGCAATATAAGCTAGTGTTCAAAAAGATTACCCACTTATTTATTGTGTTTTATATTTTTTTTTTGGTTCCCCTCAAAATACCAAACAGGTCTATCGACTCGTCAATCGCGTCGATTCAGCTATCCCACTTATAGTTATTACCCTGCTCTGCTCGATCATATATTAACTTCTTCCTCCCTTCTTAATTGATGATAATGCTATGATATATTCTGTAGCTACTATAGTAGTCTTCATTTCTTCAAGAACGTATACAAATGATAAAACGTCTTTTTGTTTCGAAATTTTGTTAAATTGTACAAGGGATTACTTTGTAGTTTTTTTGAAAAAGCTTCTATCTTTTGGGGATTATCGATAATGTTCAAGATTTTACCTGTTCATATACACATACACATACACATACACACAACTACACCTTTTAATCATTGATTAGGTTTTGGATAAATAGATCATAATCGTATATCTTTTCTCATATCCACAAGTTACCTACCGATTTCCCCCATTGCAATGCAAAAGTAATCTCCTTTCTTAAAAAAAAAAAGGCAACGAAAAAAAACGTCAAAAAAAAATAGTCGCTTATTTACATGTGTATATATAATTAATACCAACCCCGGCAGTTATCAGCTGTCCATCAATATACATATATACGTAGAGACATCAATTACAAACAGATCAATTGTATATAATCCATCAATTGGTCCAAAATAGAATATATAATCTTGAATATGAATATAGCATTGCGTACACATTTGTTTAAAAACATTGTTCCTTCTAGACTGGCGGCGGCAAAGTTCATCAGGTTCAACTCATCGGCTTCTTCTGAATCAACAACACTAGATTATTACAAGTTATTCCCCAAGACATTTCCCAATGGCTCACCACCGAAGTCTGACTTTGTCATAGATAGCAAAAAGCTTCGTAAGGAATACAGAACACTACAGGCGACTAACCACCCTGATTTCAATTCTCTAGGGTTAGACAGCAACACAGCATCGTCTACTGAATTTTCTTCATTAATCAACAAGGCATACTCCACATTATCGAATCCATTGACAAGATCACAGTACTTGTTGCAAAAGGATGCTGGAATTGATTTAACCAGCGATGAGATTTCTAAGAAATTTCAATTTCAAAACCAGGACTTGTTGATGGAAATTCTAGACATACACGAAGATTTAGAGAACATCCAAAATGAGCAGGATTTGAGCAAAATGGAAGAGGAAAACAACACCAGAATAGATGCCAGCATTGAAAAACTAAGCGAGCTATATAAAGTTCCTGACTATGAGGCATGTGCTTTAGAAACTGTCAAGTTTAAGTATTGGTCCAACATTAAGCATGCACTAAAAGAGTGGGAACAGGGGAAGCCGGTCAATTTGACCCATTGAACAAACTTTTCATTATAACAGTTTATAATTAATTATCTTTGTTTCCTTTTTCTCTTTAATGTTAATAATAATGAATAGTTTTTATCTTTTTCCATAATTAAGAATTCCATAAGTATACGTATGAATTATTATTAAAAGTAAATATAAAATAAGGGACAATAATTGAAGAGAGAAATATTAGAAACCAAAATACAAGGTTAAAAAAGAGAAATAGGAAACACAACAAAAAAGAAAGCCACAAAGATATAATTATCAAAATACAAGAAAAGTGACAATAAAAGAAAGAAAAGGTATCATATACAGAAAATCAGGATATAAACGTATTGCACACCTGACAATCAAATTCATAAATTCAACGAGGAACCAAGGTATCATCGTTAAACTCAGGGCCATGACTTTCGATATCCTTGGCAGTTTCAACTGGAGAAGATGTGTATAATTGTTCCTGCTGTTGGATATCTGGGGTAGTTGCTGTCAAAACTTCCTTATCAGCAACACCAGCAGCAGGTATGGTACTACCGGTAGACTTGTGTTTGCTGAACAAACTGAATCTCTTTCTTTGAGGTTTACTCAGTTCATCATAGACAGCTTTATCCTCATCATCAGAGTCAAAGTTGTGTCTTCTGACACCAGCATTTTGCTCATCACGTTGTTTGATAATGCTCATGAACTTAACACCACCTGGACCATTCAGGTTTTCATTGTTCAAAGTGTATTGCTGCAGGGGAGAAACTTCTTGTTGTCCAACACCCTGCTGTTCAGCAGCTCTTCTAGCTCTTCTCTTCTTCAACCAGTTTCTATCAGAACCAACCTTTGATCCAAAGGAAAATCCAGAACCTGAGGAGTATGAGGAGCCGTACTTATCTCTGGTCAAATGATTAGCCAAAAAGAAGAAGTAGTTAAATAACAAACATGCGATACCTGCCCAGGAAGTACCAAAGGCCTTGACACCAAGCTTAGCACTGACACCATCATTTTTGAATTTCTTCTTACCCATAACATAAGCTGCAGTCACTAAGATAATAGCAGTAAGAGAGAAAAGGGTACCGATGGAGTAAAGAGTCAATGTCAATATCTTCATGTTGCCACCAATGATGTAAAAGAAGAATGGCACTAATGAAAAGACCAAAAATGCCAAACCAGCTAATAAAAAGCCATACCCTATTCTGGTTAAATAGTAATATGTCTTTCTGTTCTTGATGAATGCATTTGGTAGATCGTCGGTGGAATTGAAATTATCCTTTGGAGAAAATGCATACGCAGCCTTGGTTTTGGTACAGTCGGTGTTGTGGCCATTAGAGCTAACATCACACATACCATAAAATGTCCATCTGGTAGTATCAAAATGGGCACCTGGGTATTTAGAAGTTGATGCTTGAACCCAGTAAAACTTCTTCATTATACTATGTTGGGTACCTCCAATCAACACAGTTAAGAAGAGACACAACAAGGCACCGAGGAATAGTAGTACAGATATAACTTTGAAAATTGTTCTAAATACTTTCATGGCTTGACTTTATTCTTGTAATAGTTGTAATGATTATTCTGAGTCTAGTTGTATTTCATTAACAAATAAACCGCAAAAGCAAAACTGTTAAATAGAAGTTCGGAACTTGCAATGATGGAGAAATAGAATTGTTTATGTGTCGGTAAAAAGAAATTGAAGTAAAAAATTATAACTCTTTCTATCTTTCTTTCTTTTTCTTTGTTGGGAATAACAGATATAGCTATACAGTGTAACCTTTCCTACTTGTTATTTCTGTTCCTTTATTATATATATATATATATATCTATTAGAAAATAGAATGTAATTAAAAAAAAAGGAAACAGAAAGAAATAAAAACCAGGTGAAATTAAAAGAATTTCTCTCCGCTGTGTCAAATGTACAAATTACGCAATGCACACAGACACATATATTAATACTTATTTCACAATGCAAATAGAATATTAAGCATATTATACTACCTGTATTCACTATGTATAATTATTATGTTATATTATATAATAATATACATAATACAGAGGGAATACCAACACCACTGCCAACCGGCTAAAGCGAAGCAAATATTTTACACAGCCATCAGGTGCCTTATATATACTCCACCCCATCCATCAATTAGTTAACTGGCCAGCTTTTGACCACCTTTCTCTCTCTCTTTCTCAATGATATTTCGTTTACTATTACTTTCACTACAATCCTTAATCACTCTTGTGTATACATCCCAGATTTCATCGTATATAGTAAAAAAAAACAATCCCAATCTCTAAAACAAATACAATCAACACACAAACACAAATTACCGAAAACGGAATATTGCTGTCTAAATGCGGAAATTCTGATTGCTTCAAATTAAAAAGTTGGCAGTGGAAAGGTGCGGCGAAACAAATTAACAAGTCACGTGACATACTCATCGGGGTATTAACAACAAATCTTGATATTTGTAGTGGTGGTAATAATAATAATGTTAATAACAATAATAATAGTAATAATAATAAAGATTCAGTAGTAGTGAAAAGCAAACCTACACAAAATAATAATAGAATAATAATAGGATAAAAAAGACAGATAAAAAAGAGATAAACAGTGAATATTAAGATTAAAAAGTGATAAAACTTAAAACAAATGGTAAAAAAAAAAGGGAAGAAAAACTGATAAAAAAGACAGACAGACGAAGAAATAGAAATAATCTAACGAATGGAATGGAAATAGAAGAATTTGTATGATATATATGTGTGTATGTATGATGTATAATGTAAGTATATGTGTATAATAATAATAAGCAAAAGAAAAAAAGAGGAATTGTTTGTGGAGAATGAATGAATGAACGGGTTGGTGTTTTTTTTGTGCTTTTCCCATCTAAAGTAATATATAAAAGCAAAGAGAAAGGGAACGGCGGATTGAATCCGTTTCCATTATGATAGGTGGTGGTTAGCTGGTGATAATTAGTAAAATAAAACAGAGAAAAAAAACAGTCAAAGAAGAAGAAAAAAACGAAAAACAACAACAACAAAAAAGACAAATTATGTAATTTGTGTTTGAATGCAGGAAGTAATATTGTAGTTGTCTTTGCATATCATTAATGTGAGAGAAGAAGAAAAAACAATAAGGTGAATTAAAAAAACCCAAGAAGGGAGGAAGGAAAATCGAAGAAAAAAAGGTAGATTAGGAGGAATAAAGAAAAAAAAAAGAGTGGGAGTAAAGTAATGTAAAGCAAAGCAATTAGTTAGGATGAAAGCAAAAAAGGGAATAAAAATAGAAACAAAGCGCAAAAAATAGAGAATCTAAAGATCAAATTGACCATTAACGAATTCATCGTCAACATCCATATCTTCATCGTGCATCTCCTCATCTTCTTGAGAATCCTCATCGATAACTTCCTCCTCAGGTGGCAAGTTTGGATTACCAGGAATCAGGGAACCATACATTGGCTTGAAAGAATTTGCTCCGAGTTTACCCTTGCCAATGCTATTGAAATGGTCAAAGATAGTCGAATCATCAACATATGTGAATCCTTTAAAGTTATCCTGCACAGCCTGTGACAATGGGGTTGTACCCATCAGTAATTGCTTGTTAATCATCGAGGTTGATGCGTTGGTAAATTCTGGGTCAAAGTTGGATGTGTCTAATTCATTTGCCAAATGTGGAACAAACGGAGGTGGGATTTTCTTCTCTCTGAGTAGTACCCAATCAATATCATTGAAGAATGGATGAGCTCTGAGTTCTCTGGCACCGTTAATGGCACCTAATCTGTGTTTTGGATTTCTGTTTAATAAACCCTTCACAAAGGATCTACCCTCTTGCGATAAAATCTCCTTAGGGAATCTAACCTTACCAAATGCAATGTTCTTATACATCTGTTGTGTGTTCTCAGCGTAGAATGGAGACCAACCACAGCACATTTCGAAAATCAGAACACCAAGCGACCAAAAGTCAACCATCTTGGTGTATCCAGATTCATCCAACAAAACTTCAGGGGCAAGGTATTCGGTAGTACCACAGAAGGTATTGGTAGTACCATTAGATGTCAAGTTTGCCTTGGATAATCCAAAATCACAAAGCGCAATGTGTCCATTTGCATCCAATAAGATATTTTCTGGTTTCAGATCTCTATAAACAATGTCATTATCATGCAAATGCTCCAAAGCCATGATCAATTCAGCAATGTAAAACTTAGCTCTATCTTCAGGGAATCTTCCCTCCTTTTGCAAATGCCAGAACAACTCACCACCGCTCATGAAGTCTGTGACAAGATACAAGTCGGTTGGTGTTTGGAATGAAAACTTCAACCCGACAATAAATGGCGAGTCTGCACTTGATGTTCTCACTAAAATGTCTCTTTCGCCTATCGTATGAGCAATTTCCTTCTTTCTAACGATAACCTTTTTCGATAACACCTTCATGGCATACACTCTGTCTGTATCCTTCTTCTTCACCTGGAAAACCTGACCAAAGGTACCCTTTCCTAGTAGTCTCAGTATTTCAAAATCTTCCGGACCATAGTGTCTCTTACCAGTGTTTGAGTACTCCAATTTCACTCTCACCTTACCAGAGACAGTTTCTGTTTGAATTCTAGATTTCAAGTTTAACCATTGCTCGGATCTAGATTCTTGTGTTGTCTGGGGCAAAATTCTGATATGACCTAAGAAGAAGTCATCAACAGAAGCATCATAGACTGAGATATCTAATTCTGATTTAGCCCCAACAACATCAAACACAGACTTGTGGTGCCAAACTGGGTTTGATGCATTAAAATTATTAGGTCTAATATTCAGGTTTTGATGCGAGGACGTTTGTGTTCTGATGAGTGGCCGTCTTTGGGTTTTCGAGGAGCTGTTAGAGGAAGATCTGTCAGACGAGGAGGAATCCTTGTGTTCAGTAATAGCTCTGTCCTTAGCATCATAACTCTCTGGAGCTCTAGTGACAGCTTCGGAGCTTTCAAAAGTACACACAGCATAAGGTTGTGAGTTAGCGGACGTCACATTCAAGCCAACAGCCTCAATTATGCTGACTCTTAGCTTACCTCTTGGAATGGCAGTATCTGCTTCAGCATGAATTGGCATAGCAGTTAGTATAGCCTGCAGTTGTTGTTTCTGTTGGAGTTGTTGATGATTTTGTTGGAGTTGGTGTTGTTGTTGTTGGTGTTGTTGTTGGATATTATTGTTATGAATATGCTGTTGCTTATCGATGGATATCACTGGGTTACTTAACTGTGCAGTCAAATTTGATTGCTGAACCTGATCGAATTGGTTTATAGATTTATTTAGTTCTGTATCGTAGTCTGCTTTAATGTTTGTGCCCATTGCAAAGGAGTTTTCTGCCAAAGCTATAGTAGGAGTAGCGGTATGAGGTATGATATCACTTGGGAAATTAGAAGTGTTTGAACGACTAGCAGTAGGACGAGTCTGGTTATTAGCATTCGAATTTATGTTATTAATGGAACTACTACCGAAGGCCTGTGAGCTGGTATTGATGTTATTATCTAATTGATTTGCAGTGAATCCCTGTTGCTGTTGCTGTTGGTCTTGCTGTTGCTGCTGTTGCTGCTGTTGTGTAGCTGCCGTTGAAGTATACGGTGCTTGTCTTTGCTTTGCGAAGCTGAAAAAGCTCTTCGCAAATTCAGACATTATTAAGTGATTGTATGATATATGAGTGATTGATTGTATATATATGTGTATGTGTATGTGTGTTTGTCTAAAAAACCTAGAAAAGAAAGGGATAAAGAGATGATTTGTAATGTTAGTAAGTATAATGGCAAAAACTCTAAAAAGATAAGATTAGCGGTAAACTTTTCTTTTTTTTTTCTCTGTCTCGCTCGCTCGCTCGCTTTCATTTAAAAGGGGTGGGCAAACCAAAAAAAAAAAAAAATACTAATGATAATGAATAGGGAAGGGAAACAACACAATGGATGGACGAGGAGAAATTTGAGTGGTGTATATCCTAATAAATAATATCTATCTATACGAAGGTAAAGATGGTAGTGTCAATACATACAATTAGTTGAGATGATTAGTGGTAGTAAAACGAAATAAAAAAAACAATGTGCTTTCAGAGAGAGAGTGTGTGTGGTGTGTGTATATATATATGTGAGTCAAAAGCAGATAGTGGGAAGTATTATTATAATATGATTGTTTTTTTCTGTGTTTTTGGGACCATGTATTGAAGATTAGTAAAGTGACTCTCTATAATATGATATGATACGTATGTTTATGTGTATGTTTTATCTTGTTGAGAGTAATTAATTGTGAGGGAAAGGAATAAGATACAATGATATGGAGGATGATGTGAAATCTCGATATAAATTTGGGTGGTGAAAGTGTATGTGTGTTGTTGATCTTTTCTTTATTCTTATTATTATTACTGGATGTTCTTATCCTCTATTCTTGTCTTAATGTATCCAGGCAATTGCGATTGAATTGATTCGGGATAGTTGGTAACTTTTTTTTTTCTATTTCTAATTAGCAATTAGAAAAAAAAAACTTCCTCGTTGATACTGTGCGTGCAGAGATTGAGAGAGGAGGGGGGAGGAGATAGAAAGGAAAGGGAATTTGATTGTGTGGTGTATAACTGTAATCTAATGTGTTGATTGTTATAACAAACAAAGTATTCAAGTATCACAATATCAAGTATCAATTATCGATCAAATCAAATTAAAAGAAGGAAAAAAAAAAGAAGAGGAGTTATTAAAAAAGAAGAAAAGGAAAAAAAGAGAGGAAGAGGTCTATAAATTAAATAAATGTATTTAATCTATCTAGATTATTATACCGATTACAAATTTACAATTACTTAATAGAATATAAATAACACTATAGCTTTTTAGGATATATTAAATAAGAGGAGAATTAATAGGAGCAGTGTGTGTGGTAGTAAGGAATAGTAAGTAATAGTAGTAGTAGTTGTATAGTAAATAGCCAGTATTAATAATAATGTAAATAATAAATAATAATGTAAATAATAATAATAAAAATATTATATAATAATAAAAATATATAGTGTTTAAATAATTAAATTATTTTTCTTTATTATTTAAGAGAGAGAGAGAGGGAGAGAAGAAAAAAAAGTTTCCCTTGTAGGAGAGACGGAGGGTGAGGGAGAGGAGGGGAGAGGAGGGGAAGAGGGGAGAGGGGAGAGGGACAGGGGACCCGGGAGACCAATCGTTTCTTTTTTTTTCTTTTTTTTTTCTTCTCTCTGTACCCGGTGTGCCATGCAGGACCCAGACCAGCAAGACCGCCACTACGGCGACCTTGTCCCTCTCTGTCTGTCTGCCGGTCTATCTGCCTGTCTGACCCTCTCTCTCTCTCTCTCTCTCTCTCTCTCTCTCTCCCACTCTTTTCCACGCTCTCTTCTAATTTTTTTATATTACTTTCGAATCGGTTTAATTGGGTACGTCGTCTAAAAAGTTCGTTTACACTCCCATTGTTCTAGAGTCCGGTGGTCTATTGTCATAATACAGTCAGGATACGTAATACGTAAGGAAGGTTATCTGAAGTCTAGCTAAGAAAAGCATATATAATATAATCCTTCAGCAAGAGATTAGAAGATTTAGAAAAGATTATATAGATCTACTCAATAATATACAATTCGCTTCTTACATTTCCTAACGGAGAAAAGTCATCCACAGAACTAGTAGCATATTATTTATTAATTAAATTAAATTAAATTAAATTAAATTAAATTAAATTATTAATTATTAATTATTTACCATACTAAACTAGTACGTATTTAATATATAACAATTATCTCTATACCCTAATATTAAATATCATAGGGAGAGGGTGTCAGAGAGAGTGACAGCACGCACGCGAGCATATACATTTTGGACATACATCTATTATTTATTGCTATTCTATAGCTAGATTAAATATATATATATATATATACACCATGGATCATTGATCAATCCAAACTTTCATGTTCTCGGTAGGAGTACCGTTAAGTATTAAATATCCATTGGAGTCAATTTGTACTCCACTGTTTTGTGTTTGTAATCGATCACAGTTCACATTAACCCAGATCATGCTACCCTTATTGATCTTCAACCCATTCAACTTCTTGATACGTAACAACGATGCGACACTGGTACCACCACTGTCATTACCATTCTCACTGGCATTGGTGTAGTTGATATCATTGGTATCAACAATGACACCTCTAGCTTCCATAGTATCGTTGAATTGGATAATGTCTCCAAAGGAATCTAATTGCTTATCCTGTAAACTCTCAATGAGCAACCGTAAACCATCTAAATCATTCAAATACAAATCATTAGGAACAGCAATCAGACTCTCATCATCTCGATGCTCATGAAACCAATCCCGTTGGCTCTTGAATGTCGAATTGAGTTGTCTCACCTTGTATATCTGGTCCATACTCTTACCCACACCGCTACCACTTTCATCATCAATCAAAGCTTCAATCAATTCAGTGGTCTCTGGTACCCTGCACTGCAACTCACTGCCAAATCCCCGAGCAAATCGTTGATAAAATTTAGGATCCAACTCCATCTCTAAATTATCCAATAAATACGGTGGTCGTCTAAGTGTCAACTGATACTGATAATCAATCATATACAACTCCCTATTATGGGTCATAGTGTAAGAGAAGAAAAATGAATCGGGTGGCACCTGGCATGTGTTCATCTGTAAATAATCATTACTTAATGCCAAACCATATTTCTCGATACTGTTCAAGGTGACATTGGACAATAAATATGGCTCCAGTACTTGATACAATTCTCCTGTAACTAGTACCCTCTCACCATCAGGTATCTTAACCTTCCCAGAGGAACTTCTTGATGCAAGAATGGCCCTCACCGTTGGATTAACAATAATCTCCTTCATGTTTCCACGGCTCTTTGAAGTCTTGCGAAGCTTTTCAAATTCTCCATTTAGGTCAAACTTCTTCTCCTTGAAGAATTTACTAAAATATCCAGTCTCTGGAACTGCTGTATTACTACCACCACCAGTTTCATCTCTATTATTTTTAACATCAGATTGCATTCTCTGTTGCTCTTCACCGAATAAATCATACACCTTCAACTTCTTATCATACCAAAACACATGCCCCTCAGTACTGAAAATTGTATTGCCACTATTTGTGGAATGGACGGAGTTATCTTCATCAAATAACAAAAATAAATATTTCAATGTCTCACTCATCACAAAACTCTCCATTCGATCTTGTCTTGCACCACTTTTTATATCCTGAATACCACTGAACCCACAAGGTGCTAGAAACACAGATTTAAACTCCTTTAAAATAAACTCACCAACTCGAAGATAAAATGGATCCTTGGTGGCTCTGTATAAGTAGTATGTCGATTCAATAAACTCTGGCCGGAGTGGGTACCATTCCAAACCAACAGAGTTTCTGAATAATAGTTCCTCGGTCAACTCAGCGTCAAATCCATCTGCTAAATCACCATTCTTAAATGGCCTCTCTAAGTAGTCAAAAAACCCTTCTGAACGTTTTCCATTGTAGTTCCATCTCTCAGGAATAGCACCATAATAATTCCAAAGCTTTAAAAACATAGTATGGTACAATTTCGCATTGGCAATATCACCGGATAGTACCTGCAACCCGGGGAAAAAAGCAGATAATGAATCCAACCACTCTGTGATTTGCATACCTGACTGCACATGAACATTGAAAAAAGTCCCCAATGGATCCTGGGAATGGGTCAATAACGCCTGGTACGAGACACGCCAGATATCCATAAAATCATCATCATCAAACAGCACTGCATACTTCAATGTATACTCATAAAATGAATCAATAGATGCACCAACACCAGTGATCTGATCCGTTGATTGTCCCGATTGTACATCTAAAGTCATTGGTAAGAGATTTAATTTAGATCTCGATGTCCAAATAACTTTACCAATGTCCCTTGTAATATCCTCAAAAATAGGATCCCCTGTCAATCTCGACAACAAAGAAAACTCTAATATCAACGATGTCACACCGGCAGTACATTGTTCATACAGTAGACTATGAGGTAGACCCTTGGGTCCATACATCAAATTCGTTCTTGGGTATGGGATTTCAGAGTCGGATGTGAATGCCAGAATTAGCCTCTTTCCCAAATCATAGGCCAATCGTAATAGAAACCCGTCGTAATCCTCGATGGCAAACCCTCTTCTTTCATCACTGGCAAATAAATGGGAAGATAGTAACCCACCTAAAATTCTGATGTTGGCCTCGAACACTTGGATATTGGCATTGATGTTGAAATCAGTGTACATGGACTTCACGAGTCCCAATGCCTTTTCAAAATTCTCAGTATCTCCTAGAACAGCAAAGGTATCCAAATTGTCGAATAAAGTCAATGAATAATTTCCCATCACATCGTTTTTCACTTTGTTTTCAATGTTCTTGAAGTCCGGCTTATTAGGCTCGCACATCAGAGGTTTAACCTCGTCAAATGGAAAGCCGTAGTCCATGTAATTGTTCCATGCATAGTAGTATAAATTTTTTGTTTCTTGCTTTAGGATATTCAAATGTTGCTTAGTAAAGGTGGATTGGTAGAGTTCTTCGTCTGTGTAGTTTGTCTTATATGAATATGTTTTGGTGTTCTTCTTTGATGTGGATTTAACTTTTAATGATCTACCGAGAGTGAGGTGTGGGCATAATAGTAACAATATAAGTCCCAGTAGAACTCCTATCCTGTCTAATTCATGGTTTCTCCTAAGCATCGATGTTGTTGATATATATGATGGGAGTTGAATATAGGAGAAAAAAAATAGATAGAGATTTAATAAATCGATATGGGATCACTTATCTGTTATGCATGTTGAAAAATTGTGTGTGCACACAATTTACACTCTCACACACATTCTTTCAATAAAAAAAAAGACAAAAAGGAAAAAGGCCTTAAGAAAATCCCGATATTAGTCACTTTGATCTTATGAGCTGCTTTCTCCAATTACTTCACAGAATCTTCATTAGGTATAATCACACACACTGATAATTATCAAGAAAGTGACCAACAACTATGGCGACTTATAATGTATCGTCTACGAAGTCGTACATGCAGGCTATGCAGCCCATGATTGAAAAATTGAATTCAATTTACATAGATGGTGAAAATGACGAAGACAACAAACTATTCAAATTTCCTGTTCTTCACGATGGTGATGAGAAGTTAGATGTGTCGAAAGGGTTACATGATTTATTAAAGGGTTTCGAAAATGTAATGGAATCAAACCTGGATTTTCTATCAGATGAAGAAGTTGAAGATGAAGAGTCATCTGAAAACACAAGTAGTGATGATATCAACGACAATAATGACTTCTCTTTATTGAACGAAGTTAGAAAGGATTGTGAAAGAATTCATACAGCCCATGGAGGAGAAAATCCTACGGAACTATTTGATAGCATAATAAATACTTTAAATTCAGATATAGGCGATGATGCCCTACAGTCCTTTTTGTTTGATATTCTTGGGTTTGACGAATTTGATTTGATTTCAAAATTACTACAGAATAAACAACAGATAATAGAACAATACAATGAATTCAAGGATTTGGAGTCCAAGAAATTATCTACATCCACATCAGGTACACATAGATTACTCTCAGCAGAAGAGATTAGGCAACAGGTGTCAAACAACTTAAAAAATGCCAAAAATGCCAAGCTTGACAAAGAGTTTACCAAAGATTCATACCCACACGTTTATAGATCACACGATGCTGGTAATATTATTTCCTTCACAGGTAAAAAATACACACTACCATATGGTTCTACAAGAGAAGCATATGAAAAGCATGAAGAAATTATCATCCCGAAATCTGATAAAAAACCGCCCCATCTACCTGAGGTGTATTTACCTATTAAATCACTAGATTTTCTCTGTCAGGGTACTTTTAAAGGTTATAAAACATTGAATAGAATGCAATCTCTAATTTTTGATGTCGCTTATGAAACAAATGAAAATATGTTGGTTTGTGCCCCTACTGGTGCTGGTAAAACCGATGTCGCCTTGCTAACGATTTTACATACAATTAAACAATTTGTTACTGAAACAGAGGATGATGATGATATCCAAGTTGATATTGACTACGATGAATTTAAGATAGTCTATGTTGCTCCCTTGAAGGCTCTAGCAGCTGAAATTGTGGAGAAGTTTTCTAAAAAGTTGAGCTGGCTAGGTATTCAAGTTAGAGAATTAACCGGTGATATGCAACTCACTAAAAATGAAATTATGACCACTCAAATCATCGTGACCACTCCAGAAAAATGGGATGTTGTTACCAGAAAATCAAATGGTGATACCGAATTAGTTGAGAAGGTCAAACTACTGATTATTGATGAGGTTCATTTGTTACATGAAGACAGAGGTTCGGTCATTGAAACCTTGGTTGCAAGAACACTAAGACAAGTGGAAAGTTCCCAATCTATGATCAGAGTTGTTGGTTTATCTGCTACTCTTCCCAATTTTGTTGATGTTGCTGAATTTTTAGGTGTTAATAAGAATGTGGGTATGTTTTTCTTTGATCAATCATTCAGACCTGTTCCCCTTGAACAACAACTTTTAGGTATCAGGGCTAAGGCCGGTTCAAAACAGGCTAGAGAAGCTTTGGATGAAGTTAGTTACAACAAACTGGTGGATATGCTCTCATATGGACATCAAGTGATGGTTTTTGTGCATTCAAGAAAGGATACCGTTAAAACTGCAAGATCATTTATGAAAATGGCATATGAACGTGGCGATTCTGCATTATTTGACTGCACAGAGTCCGAAAAATATGTCCACTTCCAGAGAGAAATGGGCAAAAATAAGAATAAGGATATTCGTGAATTGTTCCAAGGCGGATTTGGGGTTCATCATGCTGGTATGCATAGATCTGATAGAAATATAACGGAAAAAATGTTTTTATCTGGTGCTATTAATGTTTTGTGTTGTACTGCTACACTAGCATGGGGTGTTAATTTACCCGCTGCTGTTGTTATCATTAAAGGAACCCAAGTTTATGATTCCAAAGCAGGTGGTTTCATAGATTTAGGAATTTCAGATGTCATCCAAATTTTTGGTAGAGCTGGTAGACCTCAATTCGAAAAACATGGTATAGGTATTTTGTGTACCACCAGTGATAAGTTAGATCATTATGTGTCATTGTTATTGCAACAGCATCCAATCGAGTCTAAGTTATCAGCTAAATTAGTTGATAATTTAAATGCAGAAATATCTCTAGGTACAGTTACGAATGTCGATGAAGGTGTTCAATGGCTTGGTTACACTTATATGAATGTTAGAATGAGAAAAAATCCATTTGCATATGGTATCGATTGGAGAGAATTGGCTGAGGATCCAATGCTTGTTCAAAAGAGACGTGATATGATTATTACCACAGCAAGAAAACTACATAGCTTACAAATGATTGTCTTTGACGAAAACTCAACCGCTTTCATCCCAAAGGATCTAGGTAGAGTTGCATCGGATTTCTACTTGCTAAATGAATCTGTGGAAATTTTCAATCAAATGATGAGTCCCAAGGCCACTGAGGCTGATGTTTTGAGTATTATAGCCATGAGTTCTGAATTTGACAATATTAAGTTTAGAGAAGATGAGGCTAAAGAATTGGAAGCATTAAAAGAACAAAAGATGGCCTGTGAAATTCCAAGCGGCATTGAAAGTGCTCAAGGTAAGACCAATATATTGTTACAAGCGTTCATCTCAAAAGCTCCAATAAAGGATTCATCTCTATCTTCGGACTGTAACTATGTTGCACAGAATGCAGCCCGTATTTGTCGTGCTTTATTTTTAATTGGTATTAACAGAAGATGGGGGTTGTTTGCTAGAGTTATGCTTTCCATCTGTAAATCAATTGACAGACAATTATGGGCATTTAACCATCCAATGTATCAATTTGATCTACCTCTACAAATCTTAAGAGCAATCGAAAGCAAGAATCCTGATATGGAGATGCTGAGAGATATGAGTGCATCTGAATTGGGTGATTTAGTCCATAATGTTAGAATGGGAAATGTTTTATATAAATTAATAGGTCGTTTCCCTTACCTTCTTTTAGATGCTGAATGTTTTCCTATCACTACGAATGTCATGCGTGTTCATGTTACTCTTGAAGCGGACTTTACATGGAATTTTGAACAGCACGGTAACATTCAATTCTTCTGGATTATTGTTGAAGAGAGTGATAAATCTGGTATTTTACATTTTGAAAAGTTTATTCTCAGTAAGAGATCTATGGGTGCTGTTCATGAAATGGATTTTATGATTCCATTGAGTAATCCATTACCCCCTCAAATTGTTGTCAGAGCTGTTTCAGATACATGGATCGGAAGTGAATCTGTTCATGCCATATCTTTCCAACAATTGATTCGTCCACATAATGAAACTATCCAAACAAGATTGTTAAAACTACAACCATTACCTATAACTGCTTTACACAATATTGAGGTTGAAAATAGAATTTATAAACCCAAATTTTCATATTTCAATCCAATGCAAACAATGACTTTCCACACTCTATACAACACGAATTCAAGTGTCTTTGTTGGTTCACCTACTGGTTCTGGTAAAACGGTTGTCGCTGAACTGGCTATTTGGCACGCATTCAGAGACTACCCTGGTTCAAAGATTGTTTATATTGCACCAATGAAGGCATTGGTTAGAGAAAGAGTTGATGATTGGAGAGCCAGAATCTGCAGAAATACCAAGCATAAGATTGTTGAGTTGACTGGTGATTCGTTACCAGAGGCCAGAGAAGTTAGAGCTGCAGATATTATCATCACAACCCCAGAAAAATTCGATGGTATTTCACGTAACTGGCAAACAAGAAAATTTGTGCAAGAGATTTCATTGGTCATAATGGATGAAATCCATCTTTTAGCAAGTGATAGAGGACCAATTTTGGAAATGATTGTCAGTAGAATGAATTATATTTCTTCATCTACTAAAAAGCCCATTAGATTATTGGGATTGTCCACTGCTGTTTCTAATGCCATGGATATGGCTGGTTGGTTGGGTGTTAAAGAAGGGTTGTTCAACTTTCCTCAGAGTGTCAGACCTGTTCCATTACAAATGTACATTGATGGTTTTCCTGATAACTTGGCCTTTTGTCCATTGATGAAAACTATGAATAAGCCTGCATTTATGGCAATTAAACAGCATTCTCCTACAAAGCCTGTCCTTATCTTCGTTGCTTCTAGAAGACAGACTAGATTAACGGCATTGGATATAATCCATTTATGTGGTATGGAAGATAATCCACGTAGATTCTTGAAAATGACTGAATCAGAACTAGAACCAATTTTAAGAAAGGTTAAGGACGAAACATTGAAGCTAGCCTTGCAGTTTGGTATTGGTTTGCATCATGCCGGTTTGGTTGAGAGTGATAGACAAATCTCCCATAAGTTGTTTGAACAAAGTAAGATTCAAATCTTGGTTGCTACATCTACTTTGGCATGGGGTGTTAATTTACCAGCGTATTTGGTTATTATTAAGGGTACTCAATTCTTTGATGCTAAAATCGAAGGTTACAGAGATATGGATTTGACAGATATTTTACAAATGATGGGTAGAGCAGGTAGACCAGCCTATGATACTAGTGGTGTTGCTATTGTGTACACGAAGGAATCTAAAAAGATGTTTTACAAGCATTTCTTAAATGTTGGTTTCCCCGTTGAATCATCTTTGCACAAGGTGTTGGATAATCATATTGGTGCAGAAATTTCATCTGGTACGATTAAATCAAGACAGGATGCTATGGACTTTTTAACATGGACTTTCTTATATAGAAGAGCACATAACAATCCAACATACTATGGTATTACAGATGTGACACAGGATGGTATCAATGAATACTTAAGTGGATTAATCGATACAGTCATAGAGAATTTGAAGGAGTCTAGATGTTTGATTTCAAATAGTGATACATTAGCTCCAACTCCATTTTTGGCAATTTCTTCATACTACTATATGTCACATAAGACTATTAGAAACTTGTTGAAGAAGATAATCCCAAATGCATCGTTTAGACAGTGTTTAAGGTGGTTATCTGAGGCTAGTGAATATGATGAGTTGCCAACTAGACATGGTGAAGAGTTGATTAACATGGAAATGTCACAACAAATGAGATACCCTGCTGATGATTTGGAGGAGTGTGAATTTATTTGGGATCCTCACATCAAGACATTTTTATTACTACAGGCGTTCATGTCCAGATTAGAGCTTCCAATTGCGGATTATGCGCAGGATACAGTTTCTGTTTTAGACCAATCATTGCGTATCTTACAAGCGTATATTGATGCAGCCTCTGAGTTGGGTTACCTTTCAACTGTGCTGATGTTTGTTAAACTAATGCAATGTGTGAAACAGGGATGTTGGTTTGGAGATGACTTTGTGAACACCTTACCTGGTTTGAAGCCAAAAGAGTTACCAGAGGGATCATATGATAGTGACGGAACTTCTTGGAGATCTTCTGAACCAGCTCCAAAGGTTAATCTGAAGTCTATTGGTAATATGGACAACAGAGAGTTACAACAATTGGCCAAAAAGGTTCATGTTGCTGAGGACAAGATCAGTGATTTTATCAATGTCGCTTCCAAAGTTCCTACTGGTGAGTTTACTGTTTCGCAGGATCCTAACACTGCAAGTGAATTAAATGTCGAATTTATCCATGAGAACAAATCATTGAAGTCAGACTTTAAGGTGTATTCACCAAAGTTTTCCAAGGCCCAAAGAGAGACGTGGTTTGCCATTATCTGTGACCTAGAGAGTGATGAATTATTTGCTATCAAAAGAGAGTCACCAAAGAGAATTGGCTCTGTGGACAAGATCCAGGGCAAGTTACAGGTTCCAGAAGCACTCCAGGGTAGAGAATTGAATGTGTTGCTAGTGAGTGATTTTACTGATATTTACTACGAAGTTAAGCATTCATTTGTTTAACTATCCAGCCACGTTTTTGCAAAGATCTCCCCTATATAGATTATTGTTTCATTTATGTATTTACTATTTAATTATAAAGAAAATTTCATTATTTATTATATCATAATTTATAATGTATATACATGTACTATATACATTTCCTATGTAGAGTCCGGCAAGCCGGTGTCTGTCACCAGCAAAAAAAAATCAAAAAAAAATCAAACGCATCTCCGAAATGCTTTAAAATGTACACAGGTTTTGCACATGACAGGGCACCACAATTAATCGGGATCTCCATATAGTTGACTTATTATTTCACTCTTTTTTTTTTGCTAAGTCAATTAAGGTATATAAATACTCTATTGTATGTTCTGAAAAGTGAAAGAGAAAAAAAAAACCTTTTCACGGAAGATAGTCATAGACCAAGTTCGTTGTTAGCAAATAAAAAGACATTAAGAAGAACTGTGGTTATATGTTACAGGAAATTTCAAGTTGAATATAACTATAATATAACTACAATTATATACATATATAACTATATTACACGATGACTCCACCAATCCCTACAAATACTGCTGGTGCAAACCTGAATAATTCAGTTATCCATTCCTCGTTGAGTGTTAATTCAACTACCTTGTACACATACGACAACACCACCTTTACCAGCAAACTAAACATAAACTACTCCGAACTTGTGTCGAAACAGCTCGGAATGATCAATTCAATTCAAGAAAACAGAGCAGATGAGATTAGATTGTCTTCTAATCTTATATTCCCAGTGAATAGTGGATCCACTGCCGCCACTGAGGGCTCCACCGCTGCTGCTTCTGCTGCCGCTGCTGTTAATTCAAACCAATATGTAAACTTGGTACTCTATTACAACAAGAAGCTGATGCCTAATAATGATTTAATAACTGTTCTCATATTGTGCAGTGACAAACTATTGAAAAGTTTTGTATTCAATTTGCTAGAAAAGTTAAGCGATGAGTACTTGAAGAGTTTTTACCACCCTTCAAATTCAGCCAATACCACATCTAGTATCAGTTTTGAGTACAAGAATGTCATGAAGGATATAATAAACCAGCAGGAGCAAATGCTGAGAGAATTGACTAAGAACTACGGATCAGTGATTACAGATGATATTGATGAAGTTCGTGACATTATGAATGAAAATATTGATAAAATATTAAATAGAGGGGAGAATTTGGATGTGTTGATAAACAAAACCCAAAACTTGAATTCCACTGCGAATTCATTCAGAAGAAGAACAGTGTCAATCAAACGTAAGTTTTGGTGGTCCAATGTTAAGTTCTTTGTGCTTGTTGGTACCATTTTGTTTTTATTAATATACTTATTAGTTGGATTGGAATGTGGTCTTCCGCTTTATAAGAGATGCGTCCACCCAACAAAGCCAATTCCACCATCAGGTGGACACAAGAAGAATCCATCATCAACATTCATCTTTGAAAGCATATGATTGTTCTCCATCTTCATTTCATGCTTGTGTTTCAGTCGCTTTCGTTTCTTGCATATTTATTTCTACTTTTTTTGGGGGTTTTCTCTTTTTTCCATATATTTACGTTATCTTTTTAGGATTTGTACATACACATACAAAAATAAAAAATTTCTGTAGTCTATTTATTATTATTATTATTATTATGAATTAAGAACAAGTAAGGGCAAACAAATAACCAAAGCTAGTTTACAAGGAAGAAAAATGAAGAAGTGAAGTATAGATAACAGCGATAATCAATTTCGTCAACTAATGCCACTCACTATTGAGACTCATCAAACTCTTCTTCTTTGGTATCATCATCCTCCATCGAATCACCCTCTAGTTCTTTTTGCTCTTGTTGTAACTTCTGGGAGGCATTCAAAGCTGGAGTTTCTTCTTCATCCTCATCTGCGTCTTCATATTCATCTGCATCATCTTCATCTTCTTCCTCAACATGTTCGGCTTCGTCATTTTTCTTATCTTTCTTATTCACATCTTCATCTGTTTTTCCGTCAGTTGTAGTCTTCTTCTTATTACTAATAAGTTTTTTCTTATTCAATTTGGTTCTCTTGGTAGCCTTTTCCTTTGTGGAAGATTCTTCATCATTATCGTCACCATCATCTTCATCATCATCATCATCATCTCCTTCTTCATCATCATCATCTTCGTCGTCGACCACAGATGCAGTATCAACACCAGCTTCTTCAGCCTCTTTCTTCTTCTTTTCCTTTTCTTGCTTCTTTTTTAGTTTTTTTGCTGTAAAACTGTCCAATCCTTCCTTTAACACTGGGATGAACGATGCAAAGTTTGTGTTTTCTAAAGCCTGGAGCACATCATCAGCATTGACAATCTTTCTACCTTTCTCCTTGACGATTTGCTTTGCAGAGTCGTATACGTAATTAATGAACAACACCGACGATCTCTGTATCACTGTTTGTGAATCCTTAGATAAAATCATTGGTGATTCATTGGTTTGCTGTAGTATTTGTTTGGCTAGTTTATTCACTGTTGACTTAGGGAAGAGCAACGTATCTATAGAGATTTTCTCGTTGTCCATGGCTGTTTCAAAATTGGATTCTTGCTCGTCTTTTCTCCAACCTTTAGCTGGCATTGTATAATTGTTATGATAGGATACTGGATGAAAGTAATTAGAGGTAGATATGTCTATGTGTCTGTGATTGTTCACAACTCAAGTTATCTTAGGGAACACGAAAAAAATATCTATAGTATGATTTTGATTTGGCGTGTCTCTCTGTCTCTGTCTCTGAGTGTCTCACTCATATTTTTCAGATAAGTCGATCGACCCTACAAGAGACGAAAAAACAGAAAGCGTATCTACTTTCTTTATCTAGTAAGTAGTTTTTCATATCATTGAGATATTAGGTTTTGATCGATATATCAGTTCATCAAATCATCGTTTCTGTTGTATATGTATATACAGTTATAGTCATCACTTCTTCTTCTCTTTGAACTTGTATTCAGGTTAAGTTGAATAATTATTTTCCAATCAGGGATGAATTCTCAATCTATAAAGGTTATCTATAAACCTTTGAATAATTGTCTTGTGAATCTACCTTCCCAAGTCATCAACCCCATCTTGTCCTCTGGTACGATACTTATACAAGATGTCATTGTTGAATTGAAATTCAGAGACAAGCAAACAAAAAAGAAGTGTACAACCTACTGTGGTTACAATGGTTACTTCTCCACTGATCATGGAACCATAGAAATGGACCCAGCATTTGCTGAATCTACTGGGATCAAAGATAACGACACCATTACTGCCAAATTGGTGTTCGATTTCCCCAAAATAAACACAGTGGAATTGGAACCAGAGACAAATGCTGACTGGGAACTGACTGAACTGTATGCACAGACTATTGAAGATAGATTTTTAAATCAGATCAGATGTCTCTCCACGGGACAATTGATTACTGTGTTCCCCAACTCTAGTTCTAAGAATATCATCAAATACAAGGTGAAATCAATCAAATCCGAGAGCAGTGAACTACAGGCAGGTAAGTTAGTCAATGACTCTGAATTGCATATTGAACCTAAAGTGTTTAAGCGAGAACAAACTAAAAAACAACGTTCTGTAAGTAGCAGGCGCTCATCAAATGCAGATTCCTTCCCATCATGCATCATGAGAAGTGTGTCATTACCACATTTCTTATACTCCCATCTTAATTTGGAATTATCCAACTATGAAGTGTTTATAAACTTGGACCAATTAGACTTGAACCCAAGATTTAAGAAACTATCTTATGTGCAAGTATCAGTTATTGCAGGTCCTGGTACACCAGTGAAAGTCAGCGGTATATTATCTCCTGCTTCTACCACTGGACAATCACAGCAACAGCAGCAATCAGACCAGTCATCACAACTGCCACAGAAAGAGGATATTTCCCCTTTGGGAGATGGTCAATTTGCATCTACAAAGATTATTGCCAAACTAACTAATGATCCTGTATCAGCCCCAGGTTCAATTGGGTTGTCTCATCTTTTGGCCATTGCACTAGGTATCGAGAATAGAGTTGGTGACTTAGTGTGCTTAGAGTCTCCTCATAAACTGAAGAAATTTGAGAATAGTAGTGGTGCTATGTCAACGTGTACTGTGCATAAATTTACCTCTGTGAGTAAATCAGATAGTGATGGTATTGTGCTGAAACATGACGAAGATAAGAAGCTAAAGGAATCACAAGTTAAAAAACAATTGAATTTGAAGATTCAAGATGCATTTAATAAGTTGAATTTTGCATACGATTGTCCTATAACAAAGAGAATGAAACTACCTATAATACCAAATTTGCTCCCACAGGGTGGTTACTTAGATTTTTCCGATGCAAAGCACCATGATTGGTTTGTCGTTGATGATGGTCAGTATCCCACATTTGAGTTTGCACATGAAGATACACTGGTCCCTGAATCCTATATCCAACAGAAAGATCAACAGCAACAGCAAGAAGGTGATCAAGTCATTGGACAACAAAAATTGATTGCTAAATTGATCAGAACTTTAAAAAGAGGAAACTCAACGTTGGTGTATGGCGCATCAGGATCAGGAAAAACATTAATCGTTAACCATATCAAGACAGAGTTAAAAGATAAAGATGGGTTATATGTCAAGTGCATAGACTGTGATAATATATCCAATGATAACCTAACCAACATCAAAAACCTTCTTGATGATGTCATCAAGGAGATTAATTGGCACTCTCCATCTATTCTTACTCTTGAGAATGTTGACGCTTTAATTCCCCCGGAGTCAGAATATGGAGACTCTAGCTCCAGCAGACAGATTGTAGAGCTATTATGCAACAAATTGGGAAATCTAATGAAAGAGAGGAAAATCACCGTCTTATTCACTGCAAAAAGCAAGGATGCATTGAATTCAGTTATTTTCCAAAAACATATCATCGAGGCTGATTACCATTTAAAGGCCCCTAGCAAAGACCAACGTGGTCAATTGTTACATCATTACATCAAACAGGATTACAAGTTGACTGTAAAGGATTCAGAACTAGTTAATGAAATCGTCGCTGAGACTGAAGGATACCTTCCAACTGATTTGAAAACTTTAACTAATAGAGCCTATCATGAACTGATGGCTTCTATATTTGAAAATATTGATGATGGTGATGATGGGAATGATAACCAGGAAAAGGAGGATTATCTCATCACTCAGTATCATTTTCAGAATGCATTGAAGGGATTCGTTCCATCGGCATTACGTGGCGTTAAATTACAAAGATCAACTACATCATGGAGTGAGATTGGAGGATTACAGGAGGCAAAACAAATATTACTCGAGACCTTAGAATGGCCCACTAAGTACGCTCCTATCTTTGCTAATTGTCCATTGAGATTGAGATCTGGTGTCTTGTTGTATGGATATCCTGGGTGTGGTAAGACTTTACTGGCATCTGCAATTGCATCACAGTGTGGATTGAATTTCATTTCCATTAAGGGGCCGGAGATTTTGAATAAGTACATTGGTGCATCAGAACAGTCTGTGAGAGAGTTGTTTGAAAGGGCCAGCTCTGCTAAACCATGTATCCTATTCTTTGATGAGTTTGACTCTATTGCTCCCAAGAGAGGACACGATTCCACTGGTGTTACTGATAGAATTGTTAACCAGTTGTTGACACAGATGGATGGTGCTGAGGGGTTGGATGGTGTGTATGTGTTGGCTGCCACGTCAAGACCCGATTTGATTGATTCCGCATTACTTAGACCTGGTAGATTGGACAAGTCAATTATATGTGACTTGCCTAATGCCGAGGATAGATTGGATATTATCCGCACGGTAATTACTAATAAGTTCTCGGTGGATGACGGTGTTGACCTGCAATACATAGTTGATAGAACAGATGGGTACTCTGGAGCTGACTTACAAGCATTAGTGTATAATTCATACTTGAAGGCTATCCATGAGAATTTGGAGGAGACTATGAGACAGGTGACTGAAAGTACTCAGAGTAAGGGCACGGTTCAAGGTGGTGGTGGTGGTGGTGATGACGATGATATTGAATTTTTCATGATGACTAAAGGAGCCTACAATGGGAATGCAAATAAGAAGAAATTAGATGCATCTAAGAAACTAAAGGATATTTACTACAATATGAATCATAGTGCTACACAGTCGGTAGATGAAGCATCCGCTGCTCCCGGCAAGGGTTCTAATCCCAATAATGGCGGTGATGGTGATGACACAAAGCAGCAAATTAAGATGAATATGCGACATCTACAGGAGGGTCTAAATGAGACTAAAAAATCTATATCCAATAAAGAGTTAATGAAGTTCAAACGGATTTATAATCAGTTCATTGATGGGAAAAGAGAGGGTCAACTTCCTAACGGGGAAGCCAGTCAGGATATAGGCGGACGGGTGACGCTTATGTGATTTATGTGAATAATTTATCACCGATGAATGTGATGTGTCGGAAGAAGATGGAAGGAAGGCGTTTCTTCTTTTGGGGCCTGGGGCCAGGGTAGGGTCCCTATCTAATTGTCCCTGTCATTTGCCCTTGCACTTGCCCTTATTATTTATTCTTTATTTCTAGTTATGCTTAAGTGTATAATTTAAACCAAATTGATCTTAATAATTATTAATTTAGTATTTGGTATTTATTGAGTAATTATTAATTAATTAAAATAGCTCGTCTGCCTGTTACACACCACCAAAACCGCGTATACCGACCGCTTCATCGGTCGGACATTACAAATCATACAAATCTTTAGGACCGACGACAGCTGGATAACTAAGCAACTAGAATCGGCTCGCCCGTCTAAATGCCTTTTAAGGCCTAAGTCCAGCGAGCGAGCCAGTCCAGAGGCCCAACGAAAAATTCTCTTCCTCATCATCCCCATCGGTCGGAGTATTATAAATCACTCGGTATCTCTATTTTGACGTAGCACCCCTCGCTCGCTCGTTTACCACACCACGCACTTCGGGATTAATAGAATAATCCCCCCACGGAGCTTCCGAGTTCATACCGACCGAGAAACTGCAAATAAGCTTTTCATAAAATTTTTTACTAACACTACTTCCTATATTTCTACTATATACATACACATTTTCTATAGCCAGTCTGGCTGATAGATTGATAGAATAAATTGATAAAATTATGATATAATTAATTAATAATATTCTTTCTATATAATAGTTCGTTCGCTCTCTGTTATATAGAACAATGGTCATTTGACCAAAAACAGTTAAAAGGTATATAAAAAGTTTTCAACTTCCTGATTTGTTATATGAAGTGGCAGTTGTTTTCTTTTTTCTGAATTCACCTCTTCTTAATCATCTTTCATTATATTTATATCTATATACATATTTACATATATACATATATATATAATCAAGTATTCGTTTCATAGGTCGTCTATCTTACACATCATAGAAGAAAATAAGACACGTCTTTTCCCTCATCCCCACACAAACCGAAACGTTCCGTGCTACCAACATCAAAAAAAAAAAATACACGTACACTCACATACTATTATATAGGCATATTGTACCAATCCTTATCCAATAATGCATATGTTATCTAGATCATCGTCGAGTTCATCGACGGCGTCCTCTAGTTCTGCAACTAAGTTATTCAGCTTTTTCAAAAAACCAATAACGCCAACTACAACAACTACGGCGGCGTCTACTTCAACGTCAGGTGCCAACCAAAAAAAGGCATCATCTAACTATATGTATCACCACCCATCCACATCATCTTCCAATTCCAGTTCTTCACATCCAAAGACATCTCTAAAAATATCGACAATGTTCACATCCGATTCCAGTTCTAGATCCAGATCCACCAGTAGACACTCATCTTCCTCTTCGCCATCATCCGCAACAGCATCTCCACAGCTACAAAACAATGAGCAAAATGATGTCTTTAGACCACTTCCCCAACATTGGGAGATGAGATATGATCCTACTCTATCCCAGTTCTATTATATAAACACAAAGCATAACTCTATCCAGTTTGATTCCCCTCTAGAAGTTATAACTAAACAGTGATGATGGTTATGATAATGATACTGGAATAACCCTTTCTCGCTTTGACTTCCTTTTGCTAAATCAAAACAACTGTACTGTACATATTTCTCATGTTACTACTACCCCTTAATTATAACGGTATCCCTATTATTTTAATGAATTTCCACCCACCTTCCCTCCTTACTCCATTCTTGCTTGCTTATATATATACTAATGATGAATTTATGACAAAGGTCTTTTCCCTATGCCTATACTAAGGCTCTATAATATTATTCAATTCTCCCGTTTTGCTTGTTTTTTTATATCTTTTAGTCTCCTTTTATAGTACATGTTTTTAGATACTATAGTCGATTACAGTATTACTACTGTTAATGTTACTATTATTGTTTATTAAAATTCCCATGACGTGTAGCTATTGGATGTATGCATTAATGTAGCAAATAAAAATATTTTTTTGACTGTTTCTTAGTTGTAAAAAAACAGAAAGTGATTACACCGATGAGTAAAAAAAAAAACACATACATGTGTACATAAGCAAACCAAACTAAAAATATTATTATAGAATATTATTATAAAATAATTTGAATAAATAAATAAATAAAAAAGAACCCTGTAAATCCAAAATAATAAACATAATTATAGTAAACGAAAAGTTAACACATATATACAGAAACATATTATTCATCACAATGATTTAGTTTCCCTAACTAACCATTCAATAGCACGGTAGTCTCTAATCTCCATCAAGTATGGCATGATAGCAGCTCTCACCTTTGCATGGAAAGAATTAACCCACTCCACTTGGTCTTCACTCAAATAATCAGTGTCAATTAATCTTAAACAGAATGGCACAAGGGTAAAATAATCGAATCCAAGCCACTCTTCATCCTCATCTTTTCCAACAACCATAATGTCAGATTCAATTCTGATTCCATATTGATTGTCCTTGTAATAACCTGGCTCATCACTGATAAAGTTACCGGGTTCCAATGGCTTATAATTGTAACTTGTCTTTGATGGTGATAGTCCGCAGGGACCAGAGTGAACACAGATAAACGTATCTATTCCATGACCAGTACCATGTGAATACGATAACCCATAATCGTTTAATGGCTGTCTAGCTAGAGAATCAATATAATACGATGATGTTCCTCTGTTAAATATCAACATGGCAACGTTCAAATGGCCTTTCAACACCAAAGAGTAAGCCATCTTCTCTTCCTGTGTAGGCTGTTTGAAATGGACAGTTCTAGTAATGTCAGTGGTACCTTCAAGGAATTGGGCACCTGAATCTAGTAAAAACATCTTATCTGGATCAATAATGGAAAAGTCCTCTGGTGTTGGCTCATAATGAACTACTGCGGCATTTGCACCAGATGCTGCAATTGTTTGAAATGATAAACCTTTGTAGTTTGGAAACAATGACCTGAAATATTCAGCTTTAGAAGCAGCCTGTAATTCATCAACTGTTTCTCCCTTGACGATCAATTTTTCCTCAAGCCATGCAAAGAATCTTATCAATGCTATACTGTCCTTTAATTGTGCTAGCTTGTTTCCCTTAATCTCAGTGACATTTTTGATACCTTTAAATTCGGTGATTATGGATCTAAATTTAATATGATATATCGATGGAGTGTTCATATGAATGGCATAACTAGCACTGTCAGAGAGGTAAATGTTTGTATAATCAGTGAAATATGAAGAAGGAGATAAAGCTGGTAAGTCACTCCAGAATTTATTGTAATTATGGAAATGCAAGCCTGGAATAGATAAAAGGTAGTTAGAAACGTCAAAGTTATTCACCTTCTTTTTGTCAAAGTAAATATCAATTCTATCTAATTGAACAATACAGTAGGCAAAGAAAACAGGGTTAAATTGGATATCATTACCTCTGAGGTTCAATAACCATGCAATCTCCTCCAAACGGGAAACAACTAAGGCAAATGCAGATTCCTGTCTCATAAACTTTCTCACCCTACCGATCTTACTGAGAGCATGTTCCCCTGAAAACTTGGTTTCGTGTAGAAAGATAAAATTATCCTCTGGTAATTCAGGCTTATAAGCCTCTGATTTCATAACTTTATCAACCAAGTTCTCCATTAATGTAATATATTCAACATTCAATTCAAAGCATTTTTCTTTCAAGCTTTCACCAGTCGCATAACTGACTAGTTTAGGATCAATACCAACAGTTCTGTATCTTTCATCTGTCATGCAAGATGCTCTATTAATTGCCCATTCCTGCCATGTAAGGTATCCCTTGACACCTTGTTTTAATAATTCCCAGTTTTCATCCAGTTGCTTTTCGGCTTGTAAAAAATATCGACCATCGGTGGATAGTGCAGCTTCATCTTCTAAACTTATAACAGCAATACCCGAACTTCCAGAGAAGCCCGATATAAACTCTCTTCTTTGATCCTTTGCTGATGTGTATTCACTTTGGTGTTCATCCTCTGAAGGAACAATGTAAACCCCAATGTTATATTGCTTCATGTATTTTCTAATCTTTGTTAAACGGGCCGTGGAATCAACCTTATTAATCAATATTGTCTTTCTTTGTGTTGGTACTGATGACAGCACATTATCAGCATTAAATGTGGAGCAAATTGTTTTCTTAACTTCTGTGTAATCGTCATCGGATTCGTAATCGGAGTTGTCTGGAGAGGAATCAAATATGTCAATCAATTGTTGATATTTCTTATCATTAGTACCATTTAGTCTGAACTGAAAGAATGATTTGATCGATTCGAAACATGATATGGACTTCTCTGGAGAGTCAATTAATCTTAAAGCTCCTACTTGTTGAACCCTTCCCTTTTCTAGGTCCATGTTGTAGTCCAAATCGTACTCGGCCTTTTCCTCGTATGCAGGCAATGTATCAACTGCATATATATTCCTTGGAACCATTTTTTGTAATTGTTGTTCAAAATTTATCTAATTATATATATATATATCAATTGTATATGTGTAACATATGATATAACTATCGTTGAAAGAGAAGAGGATTGGAAGAGGAAAAAGGCAACAACAACAACAAGGAAACAAAAAAAGTTATATATGAAACCAAACTAACC
>PPHW02000099.1:0-50108 GCA_003705225.2 Ambrosiozyma vanderkliftii
CTAAAAAAAAATACCATCAGCCACTTTCCAGAGGTGGACGGTAACAGTATAATACCGCTCACCTATTTGTTAGTAAAATCCATATGAGCCAGAATATGAGCCTGTCTTAGTATGAATACCAGGCGCATATGAGCTGGAAAAAAAAAGATCACCATCGCATTTTGTATGTATGGTATGAACGGTATTATCTAGGGACCATATTTTTTACTTTTCCGTTTTATTACGCTATCATCTTTTATTTAGTTTTAATCTGATTATAAACATTCTAAGAGTACAATAAGTTATTTTTTTCTATGATAATAAATATATTAGTCTATTATGTAGTAGTGGAAGAAAGAAAATATTATAATCAGTTTGACCACTCAAACTGCATAGAAATTGAAATCCCGCTGCTCTGACTGAACGAACGAACCTATCTCCTCTTCTTGAACCCATGAAACTTTTGTGATTGATATTTGAAAGCACCTTTGATGTCTAATTCATTACCGTCATCATCACGATACGTAAGCTTAATAGTCTTCTTATCGGCCTGTGGTTGGTTGTCTCCTGTATTGGATGATGGTTTACTGTTAGATGTTAAAAGGCGGAGAGTGTCTGATAATCCCATAGAAGACGTCATCTTTGATGCTGGATCATCATATAAGAAACTAGTTAATTTCAATGAGCGTCCTTGCTCCTGTTCTTGTTCCTGAGAAAGTGTTGGGTTAGCTTCATTTATTTCTTCTTCTTGTGGTTTGGTAATTGAGGCAACTGCGGTATTCGTACTATCATCTTTAGGTTTAATTGAACTTAAGAAATCCAATTCTTCATTAATGAAAATTCCATTATTGATATTGTTATTATTACTATGATCATGTCTCTTACTTTCCCTATCATAACTGCCATCATCATCATTGACGATAAAATCTTCAGTCTTTCTAGATTTTTGCTTGTGAGATCTAGTAACTGCAATGAAATTCGAGAGTTCTGCATTGTCTTCATTAGCCAAATCTTCATTAACTAATTCCACCTTTTTAAGTTCCTTTTGATCAATGTCCAAATTGGCTCTTTCTGCCCTTTGAGAAATCATTGATTTTTTTAACTTTTTAAACTTCTTCTTAGACACTTTTTCATAATCTGAATCCTTTATATCATCTTCATCGTCTTCATTATCGCTTGTTTCAAATAAGACAAGCTTTCTCTTTGAATTTTCCTTTTTCATAGGAGGGGTTCCATTTAACGACGAGGACCCTAATTCGGTTAGAGTGAACGATCCTTCTCTAAGTTCGGGGTTTTCGTTTCCTTGGTTTTTAAAATTCTTAAACTCTTGCTCAAGGTCAACCTTCTTCGTTTTTGCATTCTCTTTCACTGCTTGTTGGATCTTCAAATCATGCTTCAAATTTTGATTTTCCAACTCGTCATCACTGATATCGTCATCGTAAACACCTTTATCCTTTAACGTCAAGACAACCTCTTCGCCATTGCCTAATAATTCATTGAAATTCTCCTGATCATGCTTGACAGTCAATCCATCAAGATAATTATTACCATCATCATCATTACTGGATTTCTTAACAACTGCTTTCTTCTTTTTAGTCGTCTTTGATTTAGCAGCGCCAATGTTGGATAACCAATCCTTATCATTATCACCATTAGTTGTCGAATCTTTATCGATTCTTTCAAGTAGTGTCCCACCTTCAAGTAGTTTCTTCTTTTTCAGATCATCCTTTGTGTGCTGTAGTCTTTGTTTCAACTGTCTGACCTTATCATCCTTTTCTCTTTTGGATTTCAGGGCCTGGTAATTTTCCACCTCTTGGTCTCTCATGGATGTAATGGTATGACCTGATTTCGATTCATCATCTAATGGTATCAGGGGTAACCCAACCTGTGCTCTGAGCTTGTTAGTTTCTTCTATAGATAATGAAGAATTATAGCTTTTCGAACTGGAGACTTTACTGTCATTAATATTGTGTTTATTGTTGGTTTTTGAATTGCCATTGCCATTTGACTTGGAAGATGAAGATGGTTCTTTTTTCTTAGAAGCAACATCTATTGGAATCAAACAAAGTCCAATTTTCTGCCTGAGTTCGTTTGTCTCTTCTACACTTATTGAAATCTCCATTGTTCTATATGACAAACAATCCTGTTTAGTGTTAGAGAGTGGTGAGTGTTTTCAGGATGTTTTCACCTTCTATCTGTACCACATTTTTAGATACTTCATGGAAAAAATTTATTTTATTAAGGAGAGAATATGAGAGAGAAGAGCGATAATAATAATAATAATATTGGCGTATGGGAAAGGCTCAGTGGCTAAGGTAAATCGGAGTAACTACTACAAAATAACGTTTGGAGTTTTTACTTGTATATAGTATGTATATATATATATAATTCATAGTGCATAACATATAATGTAATGTACATTGACCATAGGAATTAGAGAAAAGGAGGAGTGACCAGGGAGGGTTAGATTAGGGCTAACATAAAATAACCCACTCTCTCTCTCCCCCCCTCCGCCTTCCGGTACCTGCCATAGACCATATATATACCTCTCTTACAATGAAACTAGAAAGAAAAGAAATCGAAAAAAAAAGAAATTAAACAATAGTATCATCGTAAAAAGGCTAATTCTTATCGTAATATAGGAGTGCCGGAGTACAAGTTGTTAGTTGTAGATGTGTGCATGGGTGTAGTAAGATACGGTAAGGAGACACCGGTATTATGCAACACCTTTTGGCAGATAGATATCCAGCAATTCAATTGCTAATGCGTCCTCCCAGTGGACGCTTCTTAATCAAGGATCTTAACTTATATATATATAGAAACAACCATATATACATACATACATATCTATATATATATATATATTATATAATACATAGGTAAAGTAGTTAAGTTATAAATAGGTATTAGGCAGTCTAGTATAAATTGTGTGTGTCATTTTTTTGTAAAAATATGTGTAAAAGGGACATAGGTACACACAAATAGTCCGGATTCTGGAAATTACAGAACCACCTGACAGCTGATAATAGCACGATGGACAGATCTGATGCAGCTAGAATCCTTTCTTAGAATGTTCTACCCTTGCCCTATTGGGGAGATACTCCACTGCAACAGGGCGCGGGATTTGGGGTGAGGGCAAATCTACTTAAATTAATAAAGGTTTCCTGTTTTTTGTGTTGTTTTCTGTAACCTCCTTAGTGCCTTTTTCTTTCTTCTTTTTTACTCCTTTTTCCCTCTTTTTGTTATCATCAAATAACATTCAATTATATACACTGTATAAACAATCAAAACAATGCAAATCTTCGTTAAGACTTTAACCGGAAAGACCATCACTTTAGAGGTATGTGTTCCCTTCTTATCTGCTCCTTAACACGGTCTTTTTTTTTGCCACCGATAAGCATAACGTGAAGACCATTTGGACCTTCTTTTTATCCTGTTGCATTTCTCTATGTGCAAGGACCATTCAAATGAAATCAATAAAGATAAACATATACTAACATCTAAATAACTTTTTGTCTATTATTTTATTATAGGTTGAATCCTCCGATACTATTGACAATGTCAAGTCCAAGATTCAAGACAAGGAAGGTATCCCACCAGATCAACAAAGATTAATCTTTGCTGGTAAGCAATTAGAAGACGGTAGAACACTATCCGACTACAACATTCAAAAGGAATCCACCTTACACTTGGTTTTGAGATTAAGAGGTGGTATGCAAATTTTCGTCAAAACCTTAACTGGTAAGACTATCACCTTGGAAGTTGAATCCTCCGATACTATTGATAACGTTAAGTCCAAGATCCAAGACAAGGAAGGTATTCCACCAGATCAACAAAGATTAATCTTTGCTGGTAAGCAATTAGAAGACGGTAGAACACTATCCGACTACAACATTCAAAAGGAATCCACCTTGCACTTGGTTTTGAGATTAAGAGGTGGTATGCAAATTTTCGTCAAAACCTTAACTGGTAAGACTATCACCTTGGAAGTTGAATCCTCCGATACTATTGATAACGTTAAGTCCAAGATCCAAGACAAGGAAGGTATTCCACCAGATCAACAAAGATTAATCTTTGCTGGTAAGCAATTAGAAGACGGTAGAACATTATCCGACTACAACATTCAAAAGGAATCCACCTTACACTTGGTTTTGAGATTAAGAGGTGGTTACTAGATTAATTTAGATTTAGTTTCAATTCATCTATATATAGGCTTGGTATAACGTGTATTCTTTTTTTTTTAAATTTCTACTACAACTGGAAATAAATAACTGAACTCTTCTTTGGTTGTTTAAACAACTCTTTAAAGTATTGTAATGTAAATGTAATGTTGAAGTAGGAATATATGGCCCGCACATGGTGGTGGTGCGTTAACGTGGGGGGAGCAAGTGTGGCGTGGCGGGTTTTTTGTGGTGTGTGCTTTAATTGACCGATTTGCATGTATGTATTACTAAACATTATATTTCAGATTTGTAATAATTCTGGGTATATATTATATTATATATATATATTACAATACATCCAGTTGAGTCAATTATCAGTTTTAAAAGCAAAAGAAAAAAAAAACTATTATCAATAGTTATAAATTCATCTTTTCTCTATCTTACTCCCCTCCCTTTCACCCCATTTTAAGCAAAATAGCAATACACAATGGTTCATCACGAGTTCACCGATCATGAGCAAGAATTCAAGGCTCCATACTTGAACCTTTACTCAGTTGCCACCCCAAATGGTGTCAAAGTTACCTTATTATTGGAACTATTAAAGGTTGATTATAATGTCTATCATATTGATTTCAGAAAGTCCGAGCAAAAGGAGCCATGGTACTTGGAGTTCAATCCAAATGGTAGAATCCCATCGATCACTGATGTTGATATTAACGGCAAGAAGACATTTGTCAATGAATCTGCTGCTATTTTGATCTATCTAGCTGACAAGTTCGACACTGAACGTAAGTACAGTTATGGTCCTGAGTCTCCACGCTATTATGAACAATTGGAATGGTTGTTCTTCCAAATGGCTGGATTAGGTCCAATGAAGGGTCAATACCACCATTTCTTTGTTTATGCCAAGGAAAAGATTCAATATGGTATCAAGAGATACTGGGATGAAACCGTTAGATTATTAGGTGTCTTGGAAGAAAGATTGAAGAGAAATGGTACTGGATACTTGGTTGGTGATCATCTTTCATTAGCTGATATCGCTTCTTATCCATGGATCGACAGTAGAATCTCCATTGCCGATGAAATTAAAAAGCTTCCACACTTACAAGCTTGGGTTGACAGAATTGCTGCATTACCTGAAACTCAAGCTGCTAAGAACATCCCTGCTGCTATTTAAATTACTTTGATTTGATATCATTATATATATATATATATTTCGTGAAAACCAATATAGATAATGTGGAATATTATTTGTTAATTTTAATGATTTACATTACTTACTAAGAATTGTATTTCTATAACTTTTTATTAAGAGACTATACATGTATTATACTACATTATAGCCCGATTATGCAGATAATGACTAATATAGGTTTTGTTTTATGAAGATGAAGATGTAGAAGATGTAGAGGATGCATTTTTTTGATTTGTCACTAACAATTTCATAAAATCCGTCCAATCTAAACCTTTCAACAATGCATTTGCCATTGGATTACAGTAAAAACTTTCGAATCTTCCCAATTCATAATTCTTCATGTCGTATATATTTTTGGCCTTGTTTTTCAATCTGGTTTTGGAAAACTTGATAAACACCAAGGGTAAAAGGCTCTTATCAAAATCAATCAACCCCTGTCTGGTGAAACCTGTTGGAGTGACAACCATCAAGAAATTCTGGGTCATTGCCCTTGAGGCATTCTTGCTAGAAGTTGTGTTTGTGAATGTTCCATTAATCTCTCTAATCATCTTTGCATCGATTCTAGACTTTTCCCAGCATTTACACTGCACAAACAACTTGACATTCTTAACGTTCTTCTTCAATGCTAGTGGCTTAACACGCTTTGTGGAGTTGACAGTTTGGAAAATCTTTCCATCGTCAATTTGTAACTTGTTGAAATTAGCAAGAGGGTCCCAATTGGCTCTAATATCAATACCCTTATCGTCTTTCCCTCCTTGATGGATGATTCGACTAACTTTGAAATTATGTCGAAGAAACCCCAAAAAGCTCATTTCATAAAGGTTTCCCTGGAAAACAGAGGTTTTGGTAGATAATCCAGCCTCTTTAGAGTATTCTAAGTATGATTTTATATCGTTGTACTTTAAATTCCCAATAACTTTCGGAAGTTCCGATTCCTTTTTTGGTTGACTCTGTTTAGATGTAGATGTATTATTGTTACTTCCTTTAGACTTGTTCTTTTTCGTCTTTGTTTCTATCTTTTCCGATGTGTTTGCTGTATCTGCATTTATAACAGTAGATGATTCTATGATTTTGCTATCATCCTGTATCTCAGCTCCATTTCCAACAACACCATTATTAACCTCAGGCATGAGTTTGGCAACATCATCTGTGTCTATTAATGAATTCAAGCTATTTGCCTCTCCGACAGTGGTTATCAATCTTTCATTGAACCTAGTGTGTTTAAAGAAAATCGGAGGGGTTGTTTTGGAGACTTTTAAATATTTCAGTATGTTCTTCGTGCTTGCACCACCTGTGGGCACCACAGAGAATTTGTTTATTGTAAATGAACCAATGATCATTCAAACAATTGGATATGGATTAGATGCTATTATAAACAACTTCTGAAGCTTTATATTTGGGGTTTTAAATTCCATTAACCTATTAAAACTATAAGTAAAAGATTTGTTTGTTTGTTTGTTTGTTTTAAAAAGAGGCGATTTTCCCCTTTTTTATTTTTATTAACGCGTTTATTTCAATACTGATTTTACTCTTACTTTACAGTCTTTTACTATACTCTACAACAAAATTCAAATTTATATAGTATGCTAAAAGTGATATATTAAGAGGGTAGATATGGGAGGGAGGGGGGGGAAGTATATGTTATTTCAACTGTTAATTTGTTATCTCGGGTAGTTCATATTACAGACCCTGAATGAATGAATGAATGAATGATGACTATGTATGTATCACACTTTCTTCTCCAAAAAATCAAGTTTCTTTTCTATGGAATTGAATAGTTCAGTCAATTCCTTATCATTCTTATTCAAATCCACCAGCACCTGATTCATCTTGTCTGTTATATTGTCCGTTATTTCACTTATAGAAAGGGTTTCTCTAGGTTGTGTGTCTTCAGCAGAAACAGGGGCGGCACTATTTGTATCATCAGAAGTAGCAGTTGTTCCAGTAGTAGTAGTACTACTACTACTAGCACTAGTTGTAGTCTTCCCCGTGGTTCCAATGGTTGTTCCTTGTTGTTCTTTATCGTTTGATTCACCACCATTGGCTGTTGTTGTTACACTGATATCCGTTGTCTTTGATGCCGACGGATCAATATTAAGCGGTTGTTGTTGTGAGTTTGAACCAATTGATGATAAACTCGTTGGTCTCTCTTCTTTATTTTCAGTACTCATTGATTATATCTGATATCTTTATATATATATCTATGATGATGGTTAGATTAGTTGTGGATATGATATGATATGATATGAAATTGAAAAAAAGAAAGAGTCGTTTGCCCCAAAGAGAAGAAAAATGCCATTTCTTTTTTTCTCTGCTCTCTTTTTATTTTTGAGAAGATTTTAAATTTAATCACAAACATGTTTTATTTTAGTATATAACTCTACAAGTTTTATTTTATAACAACAACACCATCTTTAATATCTATTTATTCATATCTAATAATGCCGGCAAAGAAAACTAAGAACCAACTTCGACGTGAGAGGGCTAAATTAAAGAAACAAGAGGCATCTAAGGTGACAAAGCCTGGGAAAGAAACACTTACCAGCAACAACAACAGCAAGAGCAAGGGCACCGTCACTAAAGAGGCTGACAACCAGGATGAAGACATTGTAATTGAGGAAATACAATTTGAAACTCCTGCCATTGATGATAATCTGCTTAATGATCCATCGTTTGAATTTTACAAACAAGTTATCAGTAAACTCCAGCCCAAAGACCTAAATGAGACGGAGAACGAGCAAGATAAGGCAACTACTGCTTCTAAGGACGAAGAAATTAATAAAAACGGTGAATTAATGGACAGTGATGATGATAATAATAATGATAAAGGTTCTGAATCTGAGTCTGATGATGAATATGCTGATGATTCTGATGATGATGATGATGACAATACAAAGAAGATCTCCAAAAGACAATTTAAAAAGAAATATTTCGTTCCGTTGGGTCTTTTAAAGGCCGAATCAAAGAATCCTCAAGGTATAGAGGCATCGGATGCAGATGCAGAGGATCCTAGATTACTCATTTATTTGAAAACAATGCACAATACAGTGTCGATACCGAAGCATTGGGCAGGTAAACGAGCCTTTCTTTCAGGTAAGAAGGGAATAGACAGACCACCTTTTGAACTCCCGAAGTTTATCCTAGACACTGGTATATTGGAAATGAGAGACACATCGGGTAATAATGAGGATGAAACAACGTTGAAACAGAGAATGAGAGAACGTGTTCAACCAAAGATGGGACAATTGGATATTGACTTTAATAAGCTATACAATGCATTTTTCAAATTCCAACCTAAGCCTGAATTGTTAAGCTATGGACAGGTGTACTACGAGGGGTTGGACAATACAGAAAAGATAAACAGATATGTGATTTCTAAATTCAGACCCGGGGTATTGAGTGATGAATTAAAGAAGGCATTGGGTATGTTTGATTCAGGATCCAAGGTTCCTCCATGGTCAGAGAGAATGAAGATGATGGGACCTCCTCCTAGTTACCCTCATATGAAGATCAATAACGATGGTTCTATCCTGTTTAACAGTGGCGAAGAAGAGGAGGTTATTAACATTGGCGAAGCCATCGATAAGAGTTTGTTTGGTAAACTACAAGCTGATTCTGAATCTGAATCTGAATCCGAGGATGAAGATGAGAATGAGGAGGATGATGATGGTGAGGATGGTGAGGGTGATTACGTGGCAAAGAGTACAGATATACCTATTGAAACAATTGGTGATGAATATATTACTGCTGCTGATGAAGAACTAGTTGATGATGATCCAGAGCAAGATGAAAAGGTGAAAAAGCTCTTCTCCGTGCTCCAGGAGAAGAAATCAAGCACTGGATCCAGTCTTTATGGAGCAGAGACACTTTCCTATGAGATTGGAGATAAGAGAAAACACAATGAAGAATCATCAACACCGACTACAACAACCCAACCACAGAATGAATCGTCATCATCAAGTAAAAGAAGTAAAAAGTTTCATTTTTGAAAAAAAGCTCCTGCGGCTTTTCCCCTTCAAATTTTTTTTTCTTTCTTTTTTTAATAAAAAAATTGGTAAAATACAAAAAAACCTTTTCATTTTTAAATTCATTTATTTATTCCTGTCTCTCTCTCTCTCTCTCTCTTGTAAGGCATGAAGCATTCTCTGCTACATAATTCAAACACTCATAACAGTATAATATCCACCCTGGTTTCAAGGATTGCCGCCATGACAGCTAAATCAGGAAACCCTTACAAGGAGAAGGAGAAGAAGAGGAAGAAACATAAGTCATCCTCCTCCTCCTCCTCCTCATCTCCCCTTCCACCATTTAACAGAACACAGGCAATTGAACTAGAATATGCAGTGACAAAATTACAACAATCCATAAGGACGATAGTAAACGATGCACCAACATTGAAAACGTTGGGGAAAATAGTTGGTGAACTAATAAATGAGAAGGATCGCACTCAAGTGTTGTACCCGGATCAAAATGCCGTACTAGTGACACTAGCCAGAAGTGAGAAAATCCAATTGGCTTCAGCTCTTAAAACATTATACTCAAAGAACAAGCTACCTCTCTTTGATCAAATCACAAACTTTGACAAGGATACGGTATTGAAAAGTGCCTCAAAGATTCAACTTGAATTGACTGGGCCAAGGGACACACCTCAAGCGGAGGATGATTCCACTGTTGAAGAGCCCTCCTCTGCTGGAGAGTTCCCACCAAAACTTCCCGAGATTATAGACCCTGTGATCAAGGCTAGGGTGTTCACACATAAATCGGAGGTTAATTCAATAGGGTACATTTCCAAGGAAGAGTTGATGAGGTCACACAATGAAAGATTTGAGTTCTTGGGTGATTCAATCTTAAATAACATAGCAACTTTGATTTTATTCGAAAGATATCCCGGTGCCAGTGAGGGTGATTTGTCCATTTACCGTTCTAAACTAGTCAGTAATGAAACTATAGGTGAATACTCCAAGTTGTATGGCCTGGATAAACAATTGAATCGTTTTCTATTGAACTCAAAGAAGTTTGAATCAGGAAAGTCGAAGATCATTGCAGATGTCTTTGAAGCCTACGTTGGTGGACTATACACTTCTTCAAATGATTATTCAATGATAAAAGATTGGCTCTTTGAATTGTTTAAACCAAAACTGGAAATCTTTGATTCCTTTATTGGAACCCCAGGAAAGATAAATGTGAAAAGCTTGAACTCTAAACTTAACTCAGAAAACGATCCTAATAAGAACAATGTAGATGGTGAAGGGAAACAGCAACAAAATACAACAACAGCAATAGTTGTCCATACAGATGATACAGACGATACCATCACCACCACTGCTGTTGAGAGTAAAGCTATGCCTACTAGTACTACCACTGCAGTCTCTTCAGAAAGTGAAACAACAATTAATAGGCTTGCAAAGGTTACACTTTACTCATTAATAGGATCCGCATCTATGAAGCCTTCATATGTGATTACTCAAAGAGGAGATGGTCAAAGACAGTCATTCATCGTTGATTGTGTCATGAACGATGAAGTTATTGGCACAGGTGAGGCCAATTCCGTCAGTGACGCTGGTGTCAAGGCTGCAATGAATGCATTAGCCAAGAAAGACATTATTGACAAGTATAACACATTGAGATTCATCACACCAAGGGAACAGTCGTTGAAATCCACTGGACAAAAACGTACGCATGAAGAGATGGAGGAGAATAATAATAATAATAATAATGGTGATGATGATGTCAAAGCAGAGGCGAAAGAAGAAGAAGAAGGACTGGACAAAGATGAAGAAGCTAGACTTAATAATATGACATTACCTGCAATTGTACCCTTGAATGATGCACCTGTGGATAGCGGGGCAAAGGATAAACTATACCGTATTTTGGCATCTAAAAAGATGCTTCCCACCTATACATACAATTCCACGAATTCCAAAAAGAACCCTCAAGAGATGAAGGTGTCTTTAATAGTCAACGATGTTGAGGTTTGTTATTGTCTGGATAAAAACAAAAAGAAAGGAGCTCATCGTTGTGCAATGTTTATTCTTGAAAATATTGGACTCCTTAAAAAATGTTATGTATTTTAAAACCTTTTAACTTTGTTTCACTTCTCTTTTAATTAATAATCATTTTCTACTTCTACTTAGTTAGTACTTACTACATTTGTGTTTAGATATCTAACAGTATATATTTGTAATAAATAAGTAATATAAATCATAATTGATAAAAGGGTGTACTAATATCATAAATAAATAAAGAACAAAAAAGGGAAGAAAATAAATAAAAATATAATGACTAAAAAGGGATGAAAAGAAGGAAGGAAGGAAGGAAGAAGGAATAAAATGAGCATGAATAAATATTTATATAGAAACAGGAAGAAAATGATGTTGTGGGGGGATGAGTATGGGGAGGGAAAGAATTATACGAAATGGAGGGTCGGTCTAAAGTCTAATCTAAGCTAGACCTAAGTACAAGTGTGCATTTTCATCAGTGACCTTATCAACCTTTGGACCAAAACTACCGACACATTGTGCCATGGTCTTGGAGTTTCTAGAGATAACATCTGTGAAGTAGAAGTTTTCAATTGGATTCTTCAAGTTGTAACCACCAGAAGTGGCTGGGCCCTTGAGAGCATTCAAACCAAGTTTCACAATGTCACTGGAAACAGATTCAATGTCTTCGAACCTCACTAAATGTGGTGCAATATCTTCAATTCTGGTTCTTAATTGTTGGATAGTTTCATATGGTAAACCAATCTTCAAGTACTCACTCAAAGCCTTAAAGATCATCCAGTCCTCTCTGGAGGCACCTGGAGCACCAGTGGCAGCTCTTGATAATTGTGATCTACCTTCTGTGTTAACATAGATACCAGACTTTTCAGTGTATGCAGTACCTGGCAAGACAACATCAGCTAGAGAAGCACCAGTTTCACCATGGTGACCAATGTAAACGACAAAGGCATCATCTGGGATGGTTGATGGATCAACTTCATCAGCACCTAACAAGAAAACAATCTTGGCCTTCTTACTTTGAACTTCTGGAGTACCGTTATAGAAACCGATATCCAAGGCACCAACTCTGGAAGCTTGACGGTGCAACAAGTTCAAACCATTCCACTCTTCAGAGTTGAAGTTTGGCTTGTCGCTGATAAAGTCAGCCAATATACTATAGATGGCACTAGAGTCCTTGTTTTCCAAGACACCAGAACCAACAATGATCAATGGCTTCTGGGCAGCAGCCAACTTTTGACCTAATTCACCACCTAGAGCAGTGACCAAGTCCTTAGCGTTTTCACCATGATGGTTGTATTTAAAAGTAGAGTTGAATTCTTCACCAACGTGATGTATTTCAACATTATCATTGTCTAACCAGTGCTTTCTTAATCTACCGTTCAAAACAGCAGCTTCGTGTCTTGGGTTAGAACCAACAATTAATATTTGATCAGCATCTTCGATACCTTCAATGGTGGAGTTGAAAATGTAGTTAGATCTAAAGTCTGGAGATGGGATAGATTCAATTGGGGCATCAAGGGCCAAGTTTTCAGAGTCTAATCTGTTAACCAAATCCTTCAAGGCAACTAAACCTTCCAAGTCAGCTAATGGACCAGCAATGGCCTTAACTTCATCCTTACCTGGCTTGATTTCAGCAAAGGCCTTAGCAATGTGACTTAATGCGTCATTCCATGTAGCGTCAGAGAATGTGTTTTCAGTCTTAATTAATGGCTTGGTTAATCTTTGAACTTTCAAACCATCACAAGCGTATCTGGTCTTATCACTGATCCATTCTTCATTAACTTCTTCATTCAATCTTGGCATGATTCTCATAACTTCAGCACCTCTGCAGTCAACTCTGATAGCAGATCCTAAACCATCCAACACATCAATGGTTTCGGTTCTCTTTAATTCCCATGGTCTAGCCTTAAATGAGTATGGCTTAGAGGTCAAGGCACCAACTGGACACAAGTCGACAATGTTACCGGACAATTCTGAGTTCAAGTTTCTTTCAACATAGGTACCAATTTGAATATCATTACCTCTACCAGCTGTACCAAATTCTGGGGCACCGGCGTAATCGTTCAAGAATCTGACACATCTGGTACAGTGGATACATCTGTTCATAGAAGTCTTAACTAATGGACCAATAGCCTTGTTTTCAACAGCTCTCTTACCAGCAATTTCATGGAATCTACCTCTGTCTGCACCGTATCTTAGAGTTTGTTCTTGTAAATCACATTCACCACCCTGATCACAGACTGGACAATCTAAGGGATGGTTGTATAAAAGAAGTTCAGTGACACCTTCTCTGACTTTCTTAATCTTTTCAGTGTTGGTTAACACAGACATACCATTACCGACAGGCATGGCACATGCAGCAGCCATCTTTGGAGATCTTTCAACTTCAACCAAACACATTCTACAGTTACCTGCGATTGCTAATTTATCATGGTAACAATATCTTGGGATGGTGACACCTGCCTTTTCAGCAGCTTGAATGATAGAAGATCCTGCTTCAATAGACACTGGAATACCATCAACCTTTAATTGAACTTCTTTAAGGTATTTACTAGAAGAAGAAAATTGTCTGGATAATTGTAAACGTTGTGAAGATGATTTGCTAAGTAATCTAAACATATTTGTGTGTGTGTGTGTGTGTATGTATATGTATGGATGAATGTATTGTTGTTTGGTGGCTATTATACTATTAAATCTGTTTAGAAGATGTTTATTATAACGGTTCTCTGTATTGATCTAATGGGATTTTTTTTTTTTGTTTCTCTTCTACTTCTTTCTTCAATGAGTTATGATGAGAGATGAAGAAAAAGGATGCAAAGGAAATAGGTTATTTAATTAGTGGTGGGTTTCTTCTTATTTCTATTCTAACAAGGAAAAGGGAAGATGGAGGGGTGCAAAATGGGAGGGGAGGGGGAGGGGATCAGTTAAAGGGTTCTTTTGATTATAAAACAGATTCAAAAATGATTGAAATGTTGACACAATCCTGATATATATATTTATGAAAGATCAATAACTTCTAAACAGACGTACAGTTGTTTCAAATAGGTTATGGGAGAAAAAAAAAGGGGAAAGAGTTATAATAAATACACCTTAAAGAAAAATCTATTTGTATCTCAAGTTAAACCATTGGCCCAAGTGAGCTTTTTGAATCCTTCCCCACTTTTCCTAAAAGGGAAACAACACCCGTGCACCAAACTATGAGCCACAAGCGGCGCAGTTAATTCAAAATGTGGCGCGTGATTTCTCTTTTACATCACGTGATCTAGTTTTATCTTTTTATATAGTCTCTAATATACATTATAAAACAACGTAATACATGGTAAAAGAAAAAAAACAATACATAAAACCTAAACAAATATATATGTGAGTGAATGTATGAATGTATAAGCGTGTATTAAAGGAGGTGGTTGAAAAAAAACACAAAGGACGGCTTTTATTTCTTTGCCTTTTTGGAACTTCTTGTAGTTCTGGTAACAACTTCAACCACCTCAACATCTTTCGAATCATCATCCACTGGATCTGTATCCGCATCAGCTTCATCCTTTGTTCTTTTCTTATTCACTTCTTGCTTCAAATTTTGCGGTTGTTGTTCATCTTCATTAGATGCTGTAGCAGTAGCAGTAGCAGTAGCAGTATCAGCATTAGAATCTGTCGCTAGATCTTCTTCTTGCTTCACAGATGATGATGGAGCAGTAGCAACAGTAGCAGCGGCAGTACCTGATGCATGTGATGGTTCTGTTGATTGTTGTCTGCTTCCATTGGCACTAGCACTAGTGTCCTTCTTGATCAACTTTCTCTTGAATGCGTCAGGGCCTTCCACTTCTCTAGTGATGGCTAATAACAAAGTATTGGCTCTTCTACCTAGTTCATTACTAGTTCTGGATCTGAAAAAGAAGGAGAATCTAAACTCCTCTTCATGCATGATATCATTCTTGATTAAATCAAAAACGCTACTCTTCATCAGACCATAGTCATTGACCTTCAACAACAAGTATCTGTCCTCTGTGACAGTGTACAATCTTTTGGAATTGTTTGGAGGGTAATGAATCACCAATTGCTGTAATGGAACATCATGCTGTTTGATCTTTTCCCGTAGAATATCTTGCTGTAACATAATCTTTTTAATCTTCTTCTCACCAGTTTCAATTTCATTGATGTATCTTTCATAACCATCAATTTCCTTGTACCGTTGCCAAAACACCTCACTGTATCTTTGCACTTCAGAGGGTTTTTTATCCTTCATATCACCAGCAATGTCTTCATAGCTCTTTGAACCGTATCTTGCACAACCATGGATAAAGGCCATAAAGTCTCTTTTATTCCAGTTACCAAACCCTTCATCTAATAGTGCCTGTTTCAATTCTCTCTGCTCCTTATTCAAATCCTTAGCCTGGTCAAGAATCTTCTGCTCCTCCTTCTGTCTCTTTTTATTCAACTTTTGACGTTCCTTTCTAGATATTTTACCCTCGTCATCACTGGCGATGAATTCATCCTCACTGTCAACATCTTCAACCAGAGGAACTTTATAGCCAATTCTTCTCTTATAAGCGAGCTGCTCCTTCTCTAACAAGGCAGGCAAATCCGGAGAGTAGAATTGATAATCCTGTAAGTTGTATTGCTTTGGAGCCTTTGGAGCGGAGGACTTAGGGGTCGGGGCAACCTTCATCTGTTGCATGACATCCTTGTAATACCCATCCACAGAGTATTGATGCTCCTTTCTCTGTCTCTTTGTAGGGTTGATCCAGACATTAATGTTAGCGTGTTCCTTCTTGGCAAAGTTTTGACCATTCCATTCATACGCTGATTGATCAGAGGTGAAGTTTTGTAAATCATCCAATCCCAATTTCGAATATTTGGCATTCAATTCTTTAGTTTTCTCCTCACCTTTACTCAAGATGGTTTCAATGTCATCTTCAAGGTCCTTAGAACCACCTGTTGCCTGGGAATCAAACACCTTTTGAGCACCGTGTTGGATCATTCCTAACAAGTCATCTTTGGAGTTACCAATGGTCCCATTGGCGGGTTTATTAGCACCCCCTCTACCTTGTTGAATGACCAATTGGTCCAATCTTAATTTCTGTGCAGCTCTTTCCAAAACCTTTTCTTCAATGGCATTTTCAGTGACGAATCTAAACACCTTCACCTGTTTCTTTTGACCAATTCTATGTGCTCTGTCCATTGCTTGTAAATCTGCTTGAGGGTTCCAATCAGAATCATATAACACAACGACATCGGCAGTAGTCAAGTTGATACCCAATCCACCAGCTCTTGTAGTTAATAAGAACACAAACTTATCTGATCCCTCCTTGTTGTATTCATCAATTGCTTGGATACGATCTTCATGAGCAGTAGAACCATCGATTCTACAGTATTCGTAGTCTCTAAAGTAGCAGTAATCTTCCAAGATATCTAGTAATCTACTCATTTGAGAAAAGATCAACACTCTTGACCCCTCGGACTTCATTTTCTTCAACAATTTATCCAAGATGATCATCTTACCCGAATTGAAAACCAAGTGTTCATCGGTTGTGTATGGAGGTCCCGGTTCTGCACCTTCAAATAGATATGGATGGTTACAACATTTTCTCAATTGCATGACAATGTTAAGCAATCTAGTTTTACCCTCTCTTTTACCTACAGCACCATTAACGGCGTCAATGTCCTTCTCAAGCAAGTTTCTATACCATTTGATTTGCATGTCGGTCATTCCAACGTACACGTTAACTTCCTTCTTTGGCAACAATGACTTCTCCACATCTGATTTCACTCTACGTAGTAAAAAGGGCGAAAGCACCTTGTGTAGTTTTTTAATAACTTGATCTTGGTCTTCATCTGTGCCACTTTGGTTTTCAAACCATTCGTCAAACACCTCATTGTCACCAAACACATCGGGTAGAATAAAGTTCAACAATGCCCAAAGTTCATGTAGATTGTTCTGTAAGGGGGTACCTGTGATCAATAATCTATTTCTAGAGTAGAATAAACGAATGATTTGAGATAAGGCACTCTCTTCGTTTTTGATTCTATGGGCTTCATCAATGACAATGTATTCCCATCTGAATTTTGCCAATTTCGATTTTTCTCTGATAACCATTTCAAAGGATGTGACACAAACGTCAAAGTCCGCCTGCATGAGTCTACTTTGGATTAAATCTGCTCTTTCATCCTTGGCACCTTGTAACACTAGCACATTGACATCGGGTGTCCATTTGAGAAATTCTCTTCTCCAATTGTCAAGAGTGGATTTTGGGACAATGATGATAAAGGGTCCGTCGATACCCTTGAAATAACGGAGGTAACCAAGGAAAGAGATTGTTTGTAATGTTTTACCTAGACCCATTTCATCAGCCAAGATACCTGATAGTCTGTTTTCGTATAGAGAGATAAGCCAGTTTAAACCTTGGATCTGGTAGTCTCTTAGTTTTCCATGGACGTATTTAGGTGATTCGGTCAGCACTGTTGTTTCTTCTTCGTATTCTTCATCATAGATTAGTTCTGCATCTTCTTCTTTTTCAGTTTTTCTTCGTCTAGATGAACTACTTGTCTCTGCTGCTGCTGCTGGGGCACCAGAGGTTGACTTTCTAGAAGATCTTTTCCCAGTGGCTTTCTTTTGATCTATTTGTCTAATCATTTGCATTAGTTGTTTATCTCTGGATGCATTGAGATCAATGAAATGACGGAATAAATCCGTCAAACCTAACAAGTATTTGAATCTCTTGGTTGAATCATCGACATCTTTAGTTCTTTCAAACTTGGCATCTTTTTCCAAGAGAAATCTTTGTTTTCTCTGTTCAATGGATTCATTATTTACACTATTCTTTGATGACGTTGATTCCTGCATTGTCTGATAGATATATAAGGGGATTGAACAGTTAGTAATCATGTGAATGAATGAATGAATCAACAAAAAAAAAGGTGTCTCCCGTTCCCTTTCAACGCGTTATGGGTGGTAGCTGGAAATCAGAACACCAGGGAAAGCAAAGATTGAAGAGACAGGATATGGAAGAAGAAGAAGAAAATAAAACAAAGAAAGTAGGAATTGAATCAATACATACCATTATGATGATTGTTTAAATATATAATACACAGATGAGGGATATAGTGGTGGTGTGTTGATGGAATGATTTGAGTAGAAATGAAATATTAGATTTTTATTTTTTTTTGTATACTTGAGTCTTGTCTGTATATATAAATAAAAAGTATATTATCCAATCTCTCTATATAACAATGATTTGATTTGATCTGAATTTCTATGAATGTAATTAGAATAACAAGAATGAAGAATAACAAGAAAGAAAGAAAGAAGTGGGAAAGGAGGGAAAAAGGTTTAAAAAAAATTACACCTATTTTTAATTTTTTTTTTACATCCATCCAATTTATTAATATTAGTAGTAGTAGTAGTATATATATATAGTTAGTGTATTATATAGTTTGAAATAGATTACCATACTATAGCTTATAATATATATATAGAGAGGGAGAGAGAGAGAGAAAGCGCGCGTATATTATTTTTAATGGCGGTGCTCGTGGTGGAGGGAGGATTCCCCCCCCCCCTAATACTTTTTGGTACTTATTACCGCATTAGGAAGGAGGGTAGGGTGATGTGTGTGTATATGTTACAACTATCAATATTATATCATTGAATAGAAGAAGAAGAATCAAATGATGATATGAAGATCTAGTGTGTGGAATAAACTAGAGTAAACAATGTTATATTCTAATATATTATTATATGTATTCAAAGGGCAGATAAATTTGATAGCACTTAAAAATTCATTTCTCTCCCTTTTCCTCCTTTTCAATGTTGTACTTATTCTTCAGATAATCATACGTTACACAATCCTCATATATATATATAAACTTCATAAACTTAAAGACAAGGACAAAAAGAAATCAACTATGAGATACAAATGGAATTTGGCCAATAAAGGGGAATGGACTCCTGATAACCTTGATGAAAGGCAATTGCAAGCCTGCTATATGTTGAACAGATACATATCCACTGGATGGCTATGTGGAGAGACAACAGAATACGAAACATTTGACTATAGGCAATTGCCATTGGATTACTTAAACTATGAGTATAGAGATTTTTGGAAGTTGTTTAAACCTAAAATCGAAATACCACCCGAAGACTCGCAATATAGATTAATCTGTTTTGCTCTTTCATTACCACTTGCAAGATTTAAGGACAATCAAACAACAGTATCATCCCCCATACCAGAAAATAGAGACACTATTAACTCTGGTATCTCATTCATGACAGAATCTACAAATGCAACAGGTACAACCAATCAAGGTAAAGAAACCAATGTGCTACTCAAGCACTTTAAATCGTATGAAAACCACAGAATAGGTGAGTTTCATCCAGAAATAATAGGTTTCATCAAATGGCTGAAGGAAGCCTGTAAAGAGTTGGAATGGGGCCAAATTGTTAAAGCTCTCGATTTTTACTTAGGGGACTATAATGTCCACTCAATTATCGAGCTAGATTCCAACGTTCCAGAAATAAACATACAGAAATACGTGGTCGCATTGACAAATCAAGCAAATCTTATTTTATGGTTACTCTCTAATGAAGTTAGTACAGTTGTGTCCGAAATGAGTACTTTAACAAATAAATTGAAATTCCCTGAAACAGTTACACCTGCAAAACCAGATGTTATGGTGTATACTGGTTCTGACGAGAAAGTGTTACAGATCATTGAAGTTAAAAGGGTTTCTTGCGATCGCGTATTTGACCTTTGCCTAAAGAAGAGAAATGAAAAAAAAGAGGGTCACGAAGGAGTTCAAAATAATGGGCCAACTCTTATCATATAGAATATGTTCTGCGTGCTCCAACTGTGTTCTCACAGATGGGCCCAGTTGGACGTTTTTCAAATACATCTTTGACCCACAGCCGCAGGTCGTGAAAGGGTGCTATCAAATCAATTTTGAGTCGTTTCAAGCTAGACATGATGATTCCATAGTAACAATACCACTTTTAATGGCTTCTGGTATGTATAGTGAACGCAATACCTCGGATGACGAGATAAATGTTCTCCAGAACTTTTTGGATGAATTCATGTATCCTGCTGATGAGTACCAATTTAAATATATGGTTACGGACCTATCTGCTCGACTATACGGTGCTACTGACTTTGAAGAGGTTACTTATGTTATCAACAGTGCTGAACCTGATGAGGTGACAGAATTTCCTCATCTTCAAAAAATTAACCTATTAAAGTATCCAGAGGTGGGATGGTTAGAGGAAGGAAACATTTTTTTCATGGATATGCCAGTTTACGACTTTAGAAACGCCTTTATTCTATCAAACAGTTCCATTCCTAAAAGCGTTAATAGAGTCATTGTGAAAATATTCGAAGACGACACTGTTTTAGGTGGCGAGAATTTCACATATAAGAGTCCCCTCACCAATGTCAGTACCATGTTTGGGAATATGAATTCTGGTGGTTCCACTATCGAGGAATATAAGGATTACATGGCAATGACTGGCCAGGTGACAGAAGAAGAGGAAGAGGAAGAATATCTCAGTAATGCCATCCGGGAAAAGTTTTGTAATGAGGTGAAGGCCCATCACATCATCAGATGTAGTGAGTCTACCGTGATTAAAACACCCCAACTCATTGATTGGGGAATTTGCAGTATATCAGGTCGAGATGGCCAGGTGAAATCAGGCCTGTTTATTGCATATGAGAAGGTTACAGGCCATCAACCCACAGTTAATGATGTGGATGCTCTAGTGAAGATGAATAAGGCCTTGATTAAATGTGGAATCCTGCATCCAGTTTTGGAGGAGGCAACATGTATAATCAATGGAACATTATACATTTATGATTTGAGCATGTGCGAATTATTGAGAAGTGATGGTCAGAGTAAGGTTACACCCGACGATGAACAGATAAAAAGGCACTACCAGAAGAAACTTGAAGATAGAAAAAAACAGTTGAGAGTATCAGTCTGATGGATATATTTCTTTTTTTTTCCTGGTATCTGGAAATAAATAACGACTTCTAAAAAATCTATCACTATTGGTTATTGTACTATTTGTAATTATTATTATTATTCGATATTGTATATTTACACTATTACACATATCTGATAAAACGGCGGTGTTCGTTCAGTTTTTTTTTTGCTTTGGGGATGGAGAACCCTGTCGGTTTAAAGATTTGGTGCTTATAACCGGATTAGGAAGGAGGGTGTTTTATCACTATCTAGAGGTATACCACAACTATCCAACTATATAAATGACTAGAAGAAGAATCACCGATGAACAATTGGTATTTCATCATGCCGTGTATGGAAAAGTAGAAGAAATCCCATATGGGAAAGTCACATCATACGGTCACATCGCTAAATTGATCCACTGTCCTAAAAATGCAAGACAAGTGGGACAGTCATTGAAACATCTAACTGTTATTAACAATGAACTACTCAACCCTCAGTATAGGTATAACCTGGATACCCTCCCCTGGTGGAGAGTGATCAACGCTCAGGGGATGATTAGTAAACGAGAGAAATCAGATGGAGTGTCACGGCAAGTAGAGAGATTACGAGCAGAGAGGATCGTTGTCACTGAACGTTTAGGTTGTTATTTTGTCGATTTGAATGAATATGGTTGGTTCCCTACGCCTCCTGAAGAATCATCATCGGATGATGATACCACTGACGATGACGATGAGAGCACCACCCATCCGGAGATTAAACGGGAAAACGAAAATGACGAAGGTGGCATTGAAGTGAAAATTGAAGACAATAACAGTCTCTTCATCAAAGAAGAAGAAGATACCAACTAGGAGTTTTTTCTCATTCAACCTTTACTAAGCATATACACAGATATATATCTCTACTCATATCTTAAATATATGAACATGAATTGTAAAATTTATTACCGAATTAAATATAATATAATGTAATGTATGTATAAAAAGATCTATAAACAGGTGTGATATTATGTAGATATACTACGTTTATTATTATTGTTATTCTGTCCAGAATCACCACTTTTCTTTCGTTGACCAGAGTTTCCTTTTCCACTGTTACTGCTGCTTCCCTCATTAGAACTCTTCCTAGTGGACGTTTTGCCATTATTATGAAACACATTCCTTTTGAAATTTGGCTTCTTAGAACTGCCCTTCTCTTCATTAGTGCTAGTGCTAGAGCTAATGCCAGTGGCAGAACCAGAAATAGACACCTTCCGGGTCTGTTTCTTGCCTCTGCCCTTATTATTTGATCTAACATTACCACTGCCCGTTGCTGCTGCTACTCCTCCTCCTCCTCCTCCATTCATTTCTCTTTGAACCTTAGCACTTTCTTCTGCCCACCATTTCGCAAATTCCTCTTCTTGTCTAATATCATCTAATGACACTAAATTAGCAGCCTCTTGCTGCTTAACCTCCTTCTTCATTTGCTCTTCCATTAACACATACTCAAATGATGGGATCAAATTAACAGCAGAGGAGGAACCGGTAGCCACAGCAGTCGTAGCCAGTATGGACGATGACGATGACGTAGGAGGTGGAGATGGGGTATCTAGTGTTGTAGTATTATTGCCAGTTATACTGCCACTATTAGACAATCCAGTACCAAAAGAAGACATTGATGTTGTCCCCTTAGTGGTGTTCAAATTGTACAATTGATGAGAAGATGATATTGATTTAGTAGGATTAGCCAACGATGAGGATGATGTAGATTCAAGTATATCGGAAAAGGAAGGTGCCTGAGCACCACCAGAGGTAGTGGAATTCCCCCAAACAGGAACACCCTTATTCGCCCAAGGTGCAACAACAGGCTCCGCAATATTATTACTGTTATTCTGTTGGAACTTCAATCTTTCCTTCTCCTTCTCCTGTTGCTCCTTCAATTGCTTTTGTCGTTCTCTTTGGGATAATCTAGGAACAGATGATTTCATAGCCCCAGCAGAAGAACCACCCACACTAGATGATACCACTGGCACTGATTGAGGACCGGAAGATGCCGATGACACAGATGCTGATGATTGGAGCGATTCTTCAATAGATAAAAATTCCTTATTATATGTATTGGAAGAGCTTCCTATACTAATTAGTTGTGGTAGAGCTGTATTGGATGATGTGGATGATGTAGAATGTCTAATAGGGACAGTTGCAGCCTTATAAGGTGGACTTTCATGTCTTTTATTAATGGAACTGGTTATAGAGCCAGATCTACTTTGAGGAACAGACAGCGACGGACTTGGAGCCTTACTCGTCGTCCCGACACCACCATGACTTGTTCTACTGCCTCTTCTTCTATTAGTGACCAGTTTGAAATCATCTTCTTCCTCATTAGCATATTCATCTTCATCAGCAATAGCACTTTGATTCAACGATTCGTGACTTCTATTAGAATTATCATACAATAACAATTCAGCCAATGATGACATTCTAGGTTTAGAAGACTCAGTGGCACCAGGAACATTCAATTTGCTCTCCTCAATACGTCTGGCTGACGAGCGTCTTCTTCTTTCATTAGCACTCACCTTGGACAGAACATTGTTGTTATTATCATTGTTGTTATTGCTGTTGTTATGAGAAGAGAAAATATTAGATTCATCATAGAATGGCCCTAAGCAATCAAGATAAAATGGGTGTAAAAAGTGATCGTTATAACAATCTATATCAGTGAGAAATTCTTTCACTAAAGCATTGGAGCATTCAATCATAAATGGCGTCTTTTCATTCAAATCTTTATAATTGTGATATTTCAAATTGTTAAACCATTTGAAAGACCTGTCAATGTATTGTAACATGTCATTATCTTCCATACTCTCAGTGATAAATTCTTGGAAAGATGGCTCAAATAAAAGCACATTCAAATTGTTATACATATACCACAGACAGTTTTCCATTAAGTTTCTTGCTCGATTCTGATACGCATGCAAAAACAAATCCTCCACATTGTCAAGACAAATAAAATCCTTAATGTACAACTGACAAATTTCGGATAACCCAGTGAGCATCATCTCTTCAGCAGATCTCATTAACTCCAACACAAATTCAATGAATGCCGTAATGCCATGAATATCTTCGACCTCATCTAATAGTGAATGGAGATCAACACCTGACAAGTATTTTATAATCACTGTAAACGTCTGAACAGAAATATCCGGAAGATTGGAAACATTATCTAATGGGTCGCTCCAATTATCAGAGAATAGGGTTTCAAAATACACAGATCTTATCATTAATAAAGGCTTAAACCCAACCAATGAACCATCTTGTAAATTAATAGTCACGGTATTCGCAGCAGATACAGTATTCAACATGATATGTTGCAAGTCATCGAGCAGTGGACGTTCACATTGCACTCTTCCTAATGGATTGACAATCTTCAGTATTCTCACTAAATTGTCAAAAGTCACTCTACTTCTTTGAATATCATTTGGAATCTTGCCAACTGGGAAATCAGTCCAAACATCCATACACAGATCCGTGTACAGGAAATGCAATGCAATACAAACAGATCTAATTGTGACATCCCCAGAGATGATAACCTCATGTGCACATTCTCCACCACCACTGCTAATTTCAACTCTGATTCCATCCTTTTCATAGTAAACATCATCACCGTTACTAGAGAAAAGCCTGGCAAAGGTCAAAGAACGTTGACGTAAAACATCAGAATGAGCACCAAATTCGAAATCATGATCAGACCTAGTATCCTTAACAATAATCCTGCAATCATAAAACTTATTCTTATCCAATTGATCCAGCGTTATCCAATACTCCAAGTCCTCTGATTTAAGTAGCTCACGGGTCACTTGCACATCAATCGGTTTTAGATAGTTTCCATGGTTATCGGAGGCCGGGGTTGTCCAACGGGTAATATGGTGAATGTATAATCTGTCAGAAGCATCAATCAAGCCAGTGCCTCGGTCAACTTCATCATAGATATCAAAGTTATCATATTCGTCACTATCATGATCAATCTCCGTCTTGTGAACGTAATCAGCAGAAAATGTATCCCTTCTATCAATTATGAGCTGATGGTTTTCATCAACTATTTCCCGGCTTTGGATGTATCTATCTTTCAATTCAGAAATTGGAGACAGTCTAGCAAAATCTCGAATGATGGAGCTCTTTGATATTTGGTGCGGTATTAAATCGATATCATCTCTAATGAATGCAAATTTCTCAAAATGTGGATCAGCTATAACTCGAACAACTTTATTCAATTTCAAAATTTTGGAGAATTTATAACGTTTTGACACAATACTGTGGATTGAGGAGGAGTTTTTAACTGTAGATCTTTTTATTCTCTTGTATGCTGATCCATCTTTGACACAAATGATAATTGAACCATCATTACTTAGATCAACATCGGTACACCGCAAGTGTTCTTTTGATGCTTTCCAAACCGTGGTAAATTTTAAATTTTTAGTAAAGTCTAACGCATTTCTAGATTTGGAATCAACGTTGAATTGCACGACGTCACCGTTGTCGTAAAGCATTAGACACAGATTAGCAGCCTTTTGAGTGATCAACCGCAAGATGCGTTTTTTCTTGGAAAGGGATCTTGGTTTGAATGAGTTAAAATTGGAATCATCAATCTTATTCAATAATGGAGCCAAGACTTTAACATGGAATCCGTTCAAATACAAGTGGATTTCATCTATGGAGTTAAGAACGAGCGTGACATTATCTGTGGCACAAACCTGTTTGATTTCTTCATATTTGAAATCTAGCACTCTTGGAAATATTTGGATCAAGTCTGTACCGATGCCACCACCACCACTACTAGTAGAGCTTTGTGAGGTTCGTCTACCACCGCTATCATTGGCAGAGGTGAATCCAAATTGACCAATGTTTAAACCCCAAAAGTATATTTTGGACTTTGTGTAAGCTAAAGAATGGAATTTTGAACAGCAAACACCAATAATTTTTGCTGAAGATTTCCTCAAGTCTCCCTGATTCACTTGTTTTGGTAATGTTGAAATCTGATCAATTTGTCTTTGTGAATTAGTAGAACCATCTATTGGATAACCCAACTGTCCGTAATTGTTAGATCCCCATGTGAAAATTCTATTTGAAGAATCTAGGGCAATTGAATGTTCATCACTTAGGTCGATGCATCGAATTCTGGCATTCTCAAATGAAGGAATAGCAGTGTATTTATCTTGAGTATGAGTGTTACCCAATCCTAATCTACCCTTATTACCGGACCCATGAACGAAAATGTTTCCCTGTGATTCAGAGGTCAATATGATACTATGGTATTTAGACATTTTAAAATCACGAATTCTAGGCAACGATATTCTTTCGCTCATGTTTGGATATGTAGATTCATCCCCATAATGTAACTTCAGTTTTCTAGTGTCGATTTTGGTTAAACTTGAGATGGTAACATCTCTTGAAGAACCAAGAAACCCAGAGACATAAATTCCAGAGCCTCCTCTGTCTTCATCGTAACCCAAATTATTAATTGATGTATAATCCTTGGGTATTTCATCTAGGGAAAATCTTTTTTGTAGATGTATTTGCTTGATAGCATTATTTGAATCTTGCTGCCTTTGTTGTTGTTGTTGTTGTTTCCGTAAATAGTTATATCTTTTCAATTTTCTTGTTGCTGCTGACCTTGATTTATTATTCATTTGTTCAGTACCATTGCTGGTATCCTTGACATCATCTTTAAAGGTTCCTAATGTTTCAGGGATCCATATCAGTTTGGATAAATCAGTTTCACTACTTAATAAATCCAATGGAGTGAATCCTTCCCTATCTTTAGCTTTAATTAAGAAATCAGCATTTTTAGTTCCTAGAATGATTCTTGCAATGACTATGTTTCTATTGAAAAAGGCAAAGTGGAGACAGTTCCAGTTGTTTTCAACATCAATGATGGTTAAATCGAGATTTGGATTCTTCAGCAACTTCACTAATAAATCGTGTCTGTTGGCGATACAGATTAGGTGCAAGATGGTTTTCCCATATAAATCTCTTTTCTCTAGTTCTGATTTAGATAATGAAGTCAATGAACTGACTATTTTCTTAGTTAGATTGTTGTTATCGTTTGAATTCGAAAGGGCTGATAGGTCCGACTGATAAGGAACCCATCTACCCTTCTTATGCGTGGTTGAAGTTGCGGAAGTGAACTATAAGATAGAAAGCAAAGGTTGTATGTTATGTCATGTCAGTATATGGTTACATTCCATTATCTAGTAATCAGATGAAACTGAATCAACTTAAAAAAAAAGGGGGGGGGGGGGGTTTATATCATTCAAGAAAGCTCTCGATTATGAATACAAAGGGAAAGAGATGAGATGAGTAATACATACCTTTAAAACATTATGCGCTAGGGCGTTTGATATCCAATAAAAATGTATTTAGGGGGGAGGGGAATGTTTAAAGAATAAGTGTTAATTATTAAATGGATAGAAGTATACAATGAACAGATGAAGAAAATGAATGGATGAATGGATGGATACCTATTAATATTTAAAAGGAAAGAGATCGTACTTTTAATAAAACACATGCCCTTTTATTTTAACAAAAAAATGGACGCCAAATAAAATTCTGAAAGAGAGAGAAAGGAGAGCACAGCCTGGATTAATGGTTTTTTTTTTCTTCTTCTTCTTCTTCTTCTTCTTCGACGTAAAATTGGTTTAAAATAATACACTAACTAGATGGCCTTCTCTTTGATATGAATTACCAACCCTTAGCCTATTTCAGTTTATTATAACTAGGATTCAGAAAGGAGACAGGAATCAAAGGGAATACTATTTTTTTTTTAAAAAAGAAACAAAACAACACACACACACACACACACACACACACACAATGTCGTTCTTTCTCAATCAACAGGATCTAACCACATTAGATGTGAACCATCAAAAGATGAAGCTAGCTAATATTCAATACGATGCAATGAATGCCACCCTACATACTATAACCAAACAATGTGCATTGAAGTGCATTCCGAATGAATTTGGTGAAGCCGATTTAAACAAGGGAGAGGCTACTTGCATTGACAGATGTGTGAAGAAGTTCATGCAGGCCAATAGAATCATTGGTGAATATGCTCAAGTTGTGAGGTTTGATGAACAAGGTTTACAACACTTTGAAAAGATCAAAAGAGAATATTTGAAAGATGCATCTTCAAGAAGATGATGCCTTTTTTCTTTTAACGGGTTAATGAATTAGATTTGTGTATTATATAAATAATTTATAGCATTATATGTTATTACATGTATATAGGAAACCAAAAACAAACAAAAAAAAAAAAACTATAATATTTATAAATATATGTGTATATGTATTAATCTATAGCATTAAGGAGCAGGAGCAGATTTGCTGGTCATTGGTTTATTCGTATCGGGAAAATCGTCATCATCTAATGCAAAGTGATTATTTGGAGCAGATTGTAAATTAAAATTACTCATTTCAATGTTATCTGTACTTGGAGACTCTTCTTCATCTAATGTCGCAGATGATCCATCCAATCCAAGTTCTTGGTCAAATTCATAATCATCGTCAATATCATCAGCATCTGTTGCCAATGGGATCGAATTGATTCCAACCAATGGATTATCTCTATAAATATCATAAAAATCCAATCTATCATATGACCATCTGCAGAATTTGGAATGACAGGGCAAATGGCCAGTGAATCTCAATGTGTAGAATGAGGTTATGGCAAGACAACTACCCACAACCAAATCAATGAAATAATGATGGGTCAAGTACATTGTACTGTACCAAAGAATGCACACATATACGCTCCAAACAGGCGTTAACTTTGGGAACAAATATGACAGCCAAAGAGCATCCATTGTAGCACAGGCAGAATGCAACGATGGCATGGCACCAAAGATCAATGGTGAGGTATCTGTAAAAGTATGCGTGTACATGTCGAATCCAAACAATGTATCGATTCTGGCCAATCCTCCAGGAGAACCCTTCATACTGTAATTAGCCTTCTCTAGACCATGGAGCACTTTATACCAGGGAGGAGCACAGGAGAATAACAAATCCTGTATTATCACACCCACTAAATTCATATAGCCGAATGAAAATGCAAATCTTCTCAATGTCGTTGGAGGAGCAAATAGAAATATCAAAACAGCAATGATACCAGGTAGAGCAAAATGCAGGATCCCGTATGGAAACCAAGACACTAAATCCAACACTGTGCTTGTATATGATGCTAGAATCTCAGATAAGTTATCACCGTATAAAATGGTCTCCATTCCCGGTAGAACCTTCACAGTGATCGGAGGTTTCATACCTAGGGGGATGAATCTTGATGAGAAGAATAGAAACGCCCATGCCAACACTGGTAATCCATATGTGAAAAATTGTGATAGTATTGGAACGGTCAACACTATAACATACGCCAAAACCAACAGGGATTTGATCAATGCATTGAGTGGTAATATGATTAACACAAATAGAAACGTTATAAATAGGATGGTGTAATGAACTAGCCATCCAATAGTGTAATTCTCTCTGTTTGTCAATTTCCCTATTGTGATCAATGGATTAAAGTCAAACTGTAGATCCGGTAGCGTGTTTCCATTGTCCCTAGCAGTTTTAAACTCCGAAATGAGTGTTTTTACCACACTTATCATTTGATTCCAATTGCTCTATATATAATGACCTTGGATATATAACCAATGTGAGTTTGAAATAGCTATCCAAGGAATTATTGTAAATAGAAGAGTCTCGGTAACAATTATGTATAAACAATACAACGACGACGCAAAGTCATTGAGCCGATCGACCTGTGATTGGTTAACACAGCTGCTTTGAAAAACCGTCCTAATGGATATCACGTTTTTCCGCTGTTTTTATCACTTAACAGAGTAGTGAAAACCTGCCAAACATGGAGTAACGTTAGATTTTTTTAGGCGGAAAGTACCGCTTACGCTGTTTCTAGTGACATCTGATCATTTTAATGTACTATATATTGAATAACTTTTCCCCAGATTTCCACATTTTAATTCAATTCCATTTAATTCAATTCTAATCCACTACATTTTAGAATTATAACGTTAACTCAATTTATTAATTTCTTTTATTAAACAGTTTATATATCACATTTACAATGTCTGAAAAACCACAAGACCATACCGTTGAAGAACCAATTATTTGTATGTTCTTTCATTTCATTCCCATTTCTATTCCTATTCCTAATTGAAAAGTGAAAAAAAAAAAAAAAAATAAGAAAAACGAATACTAACTAATATTTACCTTACAATTATTTCATAACAGTTGCTCCAAAAACATATCAATATAACAAGGCCAAGATTGGTGACCATGACTTATTAGATAACCCAATTGATCAATTCACCAAATGGTTTAAAGAAGCCCAAGAAACCAGTAAGGATTTGATTCCTGAATCTACCACTTTCTCCACAGCACAATTGCCAAGCGGTCGTATCTCCTCTCGTGTGGTGTTACTAAAGGAATTGGACCACAAGGGTTTCATTGTTTACTCCAACTTTGACACTTCTAAGAAGGCTAAGGATTTGAAGACCAACAAGTATGCTGCATTGAACTTCTTCTGGAAGGATTTACAAAGACAAGTGAGAGTGGAGGGTATCGCTGAATTCGTCGATTATGAGACTTCATCAAGATACTTCAAGACCAGACCAAGAGGATCGAAGATTGGTGCCTATTCATCTCCTCAATCCACTGTTATTAGCGATCGTGAAGTTTTGAATGCGAGATACGAGGCGTTTGAAGAGAAGTTTAAGGATTTGAAGGATGATGAGATCCCATGCCCTGAAAAGTGGGGTGGTGTCAGAATCATCCCATTAGAGGTTGAAATGTGGCAAGGTGGTCAAAGTAGATTGCATGACAGATTCACATACAGAAGAGAAAGCATTGATGACGACAAATGGGAATTGGTGAGATTGGCTCCATAGATAGATCTATGATCTATCTATTGTTGTGTCTCCATTCTATTACCTTCATTATATTAGTTGTTTCCAATACGATTATATTTCTTTCTTTTTTTTTTTGCATAATTACTTTAATGATTAATTGATTTACAAAAAGCAAGGTATAAAGCAAATCTATACAATAGAACAAAATTAGTATACAGTAAATTATGTATTGTTAGTATTAGAAAATAGAGAAACACTCTATACGATCCTATTATTTTCTACTTTTAGTGGCACTCTTTTTGGCACATAGCTTGGCAGTGACTTTGGAAAACTCGACACCTTGAATAAATGCAATTTTCAATTCATTTTCAGTTGGTTGTCGTTCACCATTGATACCAGCAACTGTACCAGCACCGTATGAAGATGCACCATTAATCTCCTCTACGTTACTCAACTCCTCAAACACCTTTGTGTATCCTAATGGAACGAAAATCATACCTTGATGAGTCAAAGGAGCTAGCCCATTGACAATTGTCGTTTCAGAGTTACCTCCAGCACCTGTGGAGACGAAGAATCCCGTTGGTATGTGATACAGTGAACCAGTGGCCCAATGTGCTGCTGTAGAGTCAAAGAAGACCCGTAGCTGTGTTGGAAAGTTACCAAATCTAGTTGGGACACCAAACAATAAACCATCAAATTCGGGTAAACGATCAGATTTGATTATCTTATAGTCTGGTTTTGGTGGAGCCGATAATTTTTCAAGTGTTTCTTCAGATAAGGTTTCTGCAACCTGAAAGATTTCCACATCATGTCCCTCGGATTCAACACCATCTTTAACTGCTTCTGCTAGTGTTGCGACATGATTGTACAACGTATAAATTATGATAGCTATCTTTGCCATATTTATGTATCTTGTCTTATTATATGTATCCCTAGAAAAAGAAAAAGTAAAATGAAAACGAATGAATTGAAGATTGTTCTGCAAGAATGCTTCTTTCTCAGGCAAAAAAAACAACAATGGAGTGTACTAATACTGTCAATTATCACTTGTTTTCAAACAAAGAGACTAATATGAATGAAACTAATCTATGGATATCTATCTATCTATATATATATATATGCCATTTTAAACGGACTGAAAAAAGAAAGTTTGTAGCATGTTCAGCGAAATTCAGGAACGCAATATACGTTATTTTCCAATACTGGATATATTATTTTTGGGCATCGATTTCATCTTTTTCTTTTTATTTGTGTAAAAAGTAGCAAATAGTTGTCCGTTGTTATATATATATGGAGGGAGTTTTGGAATTTTATCAATTCAGACAAACAATCAAGACAAAGCAATTTAAACAATATATAAAAAAAGTTGAACAATGATAACCGAAGAGGATTTAAATAGGATAAATAATAGCCGGCTGATGCTCCACTCTTAGTAAATTGTTTCTAAAGCGTGCGGCTCATTAGTCATCCTGAAGTAATTTTTCAGTTGGCTTCCATTGTTAGACAATGATGGTGATGAAAAACCATTAAATTTTATGGTATTTGGTTATGGTAAGAAGGTCAATTATTGGATGTTAAGGAAGGCAGATACAAAGTATATATATTTATATATTATATATATTATATATACAAGGGTTTTACATTGAAGTGACACCATACAGAAGGAAAAGTTCTATAGAAGATATGAAAAAAGATATATGCTAAATTGAAAACAAATAATACAGTAGTAGTGGTATCCAATGCATCCATGCATGATTATAAATAAAACGATACTGATACTGGTTGGTAATATAACAGTAATAACTCAGATAATTATTAGTGAAGATTTTGTCATCAAAGTTAATAGTAGATAGTATGTGCTTACTACCAATATTATTCATGTACAAGCGTTTCTTTTTTTTTTTTTTTGCTTGAATTTTTTCTTATACTATTCTAAGACTGGATCCGACTAGAAATACCCTTGCTTCTGCACTTGTTTTTGACTTTTTGTTGTTGTAGATTTCTTTCTTCATACTACTACTACTACTACTACAACTACCTACTACCATTCACTCTTCTTATTTTGGAAGTCTCACCAATTATACAACAGAAACAATGGCTAAAATTGCAGTATGTATTCAATCAAAAAGAAATATGCCTGCTCAGTCTATCAAGACCCTTTACTTTAATTTGACACCTTTATGTTTCCTTTTTTACTAACACCACAATGACTTCTTCTATATATTAAAGGTTATAACATACTCTACTTATGGACACATCACCATCTTGGCTAAGGAAATTGTCAAGGGTATTGAATCCACTGGTTCCAGCGCCGACTTGTTTAGAGTCCCTGAAACCCTACCACAAGCAACATTAGACTTGATGCACGCACCAGAAAAGCCAAAGGACATCCCTGTCATCACTGCCGAACAATTGACTGAATACGATGGTTTCATGTTCGGAATTCCAACCAGATTCGGTGCTCCAGCTTCACAAATCAACTCTTTCCTCGACTCCACAGGTGGATTATGGGCTTCTGGTGCATTATACCATAAACCAGCGGGCTTGTTCGTGTCTACTGGTACTGGTGGTGGTAAGGAAACTACATTAAGATCGGTTGTCACTTACTTCGCCCACCAGGGTATGATTTACGTCCCATTAGGTTTCACTAAGGTCTTTGCCGAATTCTCAGATTTGTCAGAGGATAAGGGTGCCTCCCCATGGGGTTCTGGTACCATCGCTGCCGCTGATGGTTCTAGAATACCTTCTGAATTGGAGTTGAAGATCGCATATGTTCAAGGTCAGGAATTCGCCCACGCCGCCTCCAAATTATCTGGTACTGTTCCAAAGACTTCTTCCACCACCACCAAGACCGCTAATGGTACTAAGGATGAAGGTGCTGCTGCTGCTGCTGCTGCTGCTGGTACTACTACTACCACTACGTCTGCTGCTGAAACCAAGACAGCTGGTAAGACTATAGAAGCTGATAGTAAGAAAGTTACCACGGATGCTAAGGCCACTACCACTGCTACTGGTACTCCTGCAACTGATTCTAAGACTAGCGAAAAACTTGGTTGTTGTACTATTATGTAGATTTAACTAGGACTTTATGTTTTATTTCATCTATTCTTTCTTTCCTTACCCCTTTAATTAATTAGTATTATTTGTTACTTTTCTTTCCCTCTTGTACTTTAATGAAATCCGTTTGTTTTTACTCCTTACAGTATGCTTTTATTTGTCATTATTTGTCGTTGATCAAACTTATATTAATAAATATTAAGATAAAATTATTAACAAAAAAAAAACCCCCACATAAAGTTCACCTTTTAGAAACAACAGTTCTCTTACCTTCCTTTTTCACTCTACAATACTTCAATAGGAATTTTTCAATTTTTAATTTCTTGACATTGATTCTAGAGACAAATGGTTCCAGCTCTTTGAGATCCCAGGTCAATTTCAACTTGAACAGCTCTTTAAATCTAGCATTTGTATCTGTACTAAGTTCTGTTTCGTCCAAATATCTGATTCTTTTCTTCTTGGAGGCATGATCGTCAATGTGATAAAAATACCCTTTCAACACCTTATCTAGGTCAATTTCTGGATTGTAATTGAATGGAAGCGTTGTTTTTAAATTAATTGTAAAATCATCCATAGCTATCACCTGGCCTCCTGTTTTAATCAATTCAATTAAGCCAAACGATTTAACCACTAAATCATTGTTCAACTTGTATACCACTTCGTCTTGCTCATCGTCAGTTTTAGTATATTTGATGAAAAATTTGTCTATTAGAAAGTCGATTATTTTCAGGTCATAATAGTTAAACATCTTCTCACCAGTGTCGCCGTCTTTCTTATTTATAAACAACTCCATCAACTGTGTCTTATTCAGTTTTATATTCTCAAACTCCTTCATAACATCAAGTTGTCCCTTAACATCCAAGAAATATCCAATTAACAGATTTATAACTTTCCATAAATAATCCAATAGCAATGAATCAGAGATCCTGAAACAGCCAAAACTTGTCATCTCCTCCCCATTGTCATGAGAGGAAAAATCAATGACATTATTGACCTTTAACAAGTTTTCAAATTCCACAAGGGACATGAAGGAATCATTGAACAATTCACTCTTCTGAACGATGATTGAGGTTTCTGTGGATTGTAGATTTGATAATTTTTCTAACAATGGTATCTTATTTAACGTCACTGATGTCTCAGAGGCATTATCTGAATTTATCTTGATTGGTGTCAGAATATATTGAGATTCGAACTGTTGCATGGCCATACCTGTCTCTTTCCCTGAAGTTATGCTATCATCCAAATTGAGCAGCATCACGCAATTAGAATGGTTCTGCTGTCGTATCTTGAATGTCTTATCATCTGTAACCAAGTATGGATAGTTTTTACTGGATGTGGATTTCAAGTAAAGACTCGAATCTTCGTTTTCAATGTGTTTGATGAGTTCATTGTTCAATTCTATTAGGTGAAGTGAATAGTTCTCAGAATGATGCTTTTCTGGTTCCAACACAGTATATAAATCCATGCTTGTCTATATATTATGTTTCTTGTTAGATTAAAAGATGATATTAAAAGAGAATACAACGGTATCATACATATATTTATCATATATTAAAAAAACATGTAAATCGTACGCGTACGCGTTATTAACCGACGAACCGGCTGGTGTAATTGATGACGTAATCATGTGCACGATTGGCACCATCTGTGCATGCATGCTTAACTATTTATTTTTCAAACTGTACATATAATACATATAAATAGTTAAGAACTAGTTAATTTCACTGACAATGCTCCCGTGATTTTGGATAGTTCAGACGGGTACTATAGTTAAAGATCGGAAGTTTATTAAAATATACACTCATTTATGTATATATATGTATATATATATCTGTTTTATATCATAAACAGAGACTAAAAGAAGAAAAAAACAAACGACAATTTGTAAATAAAAAGAGGAAAAGACAGTAGACAATGATAATAGTAATATAATAAAATAAGAAAGAAATATATAGATATATAATATGTAATAATAATAATAATAATAATAATAGAATAGGTTACATGTTATTTTTTTTTTTTTTTGCTAACCAGAGTTAATGTTGTATTAATACAATTCTAGGTACATACCTAGAATAGAAACAAATATGGGATATATGCATCTAAGAATGATGGAGAGAGGTATATAATGGTGAATGAAGGAGAGAATAGGGAATATGGAAGAATGGAAGATTAGTAGATGTCAATTATCATGAATTGGTGATTTCCATGATATGTAATCTATAAAATTCTATATGTGAGTGATCAAGTTTTTTTTTGATTTGTTTTTGAATTTCGGGAGGGTGGTTGAGTAAATGATTGCAGAATAGTTTGATATGATGGTGTAAAAGAAGGAATAAAGTTACTACAAAAATGGCATTCTCAAATTATTTAAGCCTTTCTGGACTTTGGCTTAACTGGCGATTCAACGGCAGTGGAGGTAGCAGAAGCTGGGACATCCTCAACTTTTTCGGAAGCAGCAGCCTTCTTACCAGCCTTCTTTGGACCCTTCTTGTAAACTTGAATGTAGAAGGAGATGAATAGGACCAAGTACGAGGTTAAGATCAAGTAACCGTAGGCAGCGGCATCTTGAGTACCGTAACAGGTACCCTTGTGAGGTAAAATACCGTCAAAGTACTTATTGGCGTAGAAGGTGTAGGTGGCAAAGTAAACGAAAACCAAATCAATCAAGAATTGCAAAATTTGGAATCTAGTGACCCATTCCTTCCACCAGACTCTGATACCACTAGCAGCTAAGAAGTAATACCAGTACATCAAAACATGGACAGCCAAGTTCAAGGAAATTGGAACCCATTCAACAGAGGTGTGACCAACTAATTGTGTGTAACATAATAAACCAGTGGCACCATGATGGTAAGTGTGTAAGAATCTCAAGTCCTTTCTTCTCAAGACTAAAAACACAGTGTCAATCAATTCAACAAACTTGGTCAAGTAGTTCAGGTAGTATAGGGTCACCAACTTCTTAGTGAACGCATGTTCAGAGCAGATAGAGTAAAATATACCATTAGCATACAACATTGGGATCAGTTGTTCAACGATCAAAACCAACAGGATGAGAGATGCAATGGTCAAGAACAGATTATGTAACTGGAACAAGAGGTTTAATTTGATTGGTTTAGCATTCAACTTGTTCAAGACAAATTGACCACCGAAAATAATAATGTAGTAGACAACAATGATGGAACCGGCATGAGTAAAGTTACCCAAGAAGGTATCACCCTTGATGAACTCAAACTCTTCAGCAGGATATCCGACAATCACACCGAAAAAGTGGTTAAAGATTGGCCATAACTTCAACCCGAATGGGTTTTCAAGAGATGGAGCTGAGTATTGGATGAAGGAAGGTAAATTGGACAATCTTTGTTCAATGTGTTCTTCTAAGTTTTCGAAACTCATCTTATGTAATATTGGATGAAAGTGTCAATGATACTATTGATGGAATGAGAAGAAGAAGAAGAAGAGATGAATGGGGGAAAAAAAAGGGTTTTCAAAAACAACAAATTCAAAAAATCAAAAAAGAAAAACAACAGGCTTTTTAACGTGTCGACGAGTTTTTGCGTGTTGATTTCTTCAACTTTTTTTTTCACCTTTTTTTTTTTACTCTGTTCTTCTGCATAAATTTAATACCATACAAACTTAAGTAATATCGCGTTTTTTTTTATCTTTGCTCGGCACGTGATTTTTCTTCCGTTGGGTTTGTGGTTTTCATATATCTCTATCTATATAGTTCAGCACTTCGATAAAGTGTAATTGTATTTTTCTATGTTAGAGGTGTAACTATAAATGTGAAAAATATGTTCTAGAGTTCTTTGAAATTTTTACTTTTACTCTTATGTTTGGAGACAAGTAAAAGAAAACAAAAAGGACCCTTTCTAGAGTTTACTCAACAGCAATAGCGGATACTGGATTCTCGGCCCGAGAGAGCGTTGTGTATGTACTTATCCGATCTATACACTCATATTGTATATATATATATATATATATTTAATAAACATTCGAAAGAACAGGAAAAGGAACCAAACAGCAAAAACTTGTAAATACAAACAACATACATAAATTACCTACTTAACGGTTTGAGATGGCTTACCTGGATCAATAACAGACATGACAGATTCCCTACCAAACAATGTAGATGCATTTGATCTGGTTGCGCCACTCTTGATGTTGAAATATTGACCCTTAACATCATCCCATTCACCAAAGGTAACCTTCTGCCAACCCTCTTTAGACTTAATACCTAATCTGTCTAATTTTGGTGATTCCAAGGACTCAGGATCAATGTACACGTCTAATCTTGGGTTACTGAAATAAATGATTGTTGATCTCTTGTATTGTCTTTGATCATCTGGAGCAGTAGCCACCCTATGGATAGAGGATCTAAAGTAGCCACCAGTAAGATGTTGGAATCCATCACCGACATTGACAACCAAGGCATTCGGAGTGTGTGTGACATAATTCCATTCCTTGGTTTCATAGTCCTGAATTTGTAATGACAAAATTGGTTGAGATGCGATAAATGTCAATCCAGATTGGTCAGAATGGCCCCTCATCCATGTGTTACTTGTCTTTGTATCGTAATCTGGTGTCGTTTCATGGTACATTAATAATCTGGCAGTTCCATTACCAGATTTCACAACATCATTCTTGTACACTTTAAAGTACCTTTCATATAGTGTTCCCTCTGGGAACTCCAAGATAATATCAAATAGAATTAGCACCTTGGTCAACACCTTGTAATGCAAGTATTTAAAGTACTCTTGAATGTCGTCTAAATGTGTCTTGACAAATTCAGGGTAATCAACCTTGTAGTAGATATCATCGTGCAAAAAGTTTCTGAAATTCAACAATTCAACGTTATCTTTGGCATCCTCTGTATATGACCAGTAACCTCTGGGTTTAAACCCCGAGCCTCTCACAACACCCAAACCACGATGCTTTTCTTCTTCAATTGGATTAGACCCAGCCAAATACTTGGCCTTCTCCTCCTCAGGAAGTTCAAATGCGGATTGGGCAATAGATTTCAAGTAATTAAAGTTATCCTCAGAGATCCCATGACCTACAATCTTGAAAAACCCATAATGTGCCAATGACTTCTCAAGTTGTTTGGCCAATTCCTGTCTTGACTGTAAACCATCAGGTCCTTCCTTGAATTTTGATAAGTCAATACTATCCAATTCCAAGAGATTGCCTAGATTAGTCTTTGTTGGAGGGGCATCCTTGAAGGGACGAAGGTTGTACTTCTTGTCAATTTCAGTTTTGGTGGCCATATTTAGTTGGTTGTTATTCAAAACACAATTGTACTTTAAGCTAACACTAAGAAAGTGAGAAAAAGGACTCGAACCAAGTGGAGGTTTATCATAGTGACGAACTCTAATACATTTATATATCTCATATATATGTATCTTTTAATAACTGTTGCAGAGCAGAATATATGCATGCCACAGTGGGTTGGTGGTGTGGCTTTCTCCTCGCACTATAGCGCTGATTCAGGAACGCGGAGATTTGTATGTGTATGTATATAGGATCCAGTTTGACAGATGTTAATAGGCTAAATCTGCTTATCATTTCCATGTATATTGACAAATACAAACAGCATTACGTATATTGTTACTAAAAATATGTACCATATGATATATGGGGAATTTATTTTTTCTTTAGTTACAGTTATTCAATTTACTGTCTTGTGATTGAAGAATATACTTTTTTTTTCCAGACAACGTCATGAAAATATGTTATATTATCCATATCCAATTAACATGCTAATCATCAAAAATTTGTTCAAAGGGGAACAAAATAATCCATCTATACGGTGATCAACATTCCAATAATATGAATTTTACATGTTTTACATATATAGTAGATCCAGTTAGGGAAAGGGATACATTGTAAACACGGCACTGTTTCCTGTTATTTCTTAAACATAGAAGCCATACACATTGTGGTTTATGGATTTAAAAGAAGACAACAAATCTCTTGATATTTCTAAGAATTAGCAATGATGGTACCATTTAAACCACCACATGGCGTTGTAATTATAGTATAATTACATCTACAAAAAAAGACCATTTCCTTGATTGTTACGATTTACTCAGGAAGATCAATTTCGAAATTAAAAAAAAAAACACACATATTCCAGAGCCCTATGAAATACATGGCGACAAAGGTTACACAAAAGAAGAATTGAGAATTACTATCATAATCGATGAAAAGGGAATAAAGGTATTCTGTTCATCTCATCCATAGGGTTACTTGTGAATTCTATATCATTATTAGAGAAGAATTTCGAGGAGCATCTGGAGGGGACTTCTGAGGGCAATTTATAAACTTATAAAAGTCAACTAAAAAGACTGATATACACTTAATAAGGAACTGAATCACTGGTTTTCTCTGCTAAAGTTTGGTTTCTTTATGGCTAGTTGGAAAATATCATTACAAAGCTAGAATATCAAATACAAAAAAACTTTACATCTGCTATGCAACACAGGTTAATTGAACAATATCCCAATATTGTGTGATTCACGGCTAATATCACCAAACCATAGTACCCGTACAACATAATTCAACATATCTTATATATTGTATCTTATATATATGTGTGTGTGATTGTATACATTATATTACAATAACAACAAGAAATCAATGCATGTACTATATCTATATATATGAAGGAATGTCTGTGCTATGTGGAGGAGGGACATGTTTCCATGCATCGGGGGTACAGGCCCAGCCGTGCCATTTACAGAGAGGGAAGTCCCTGTAAATTTGTCTCTCTATTTTTTTTTTCATTCTTCTCCCAGGGCCATTTTACATTACCCTGTGAATAAGAAACCCCCACTTACATATTTCAGAGAAAGTTGTTTCTGAATATGAATACACATGATCCCAAACCATGTATGAATTGATTTCAATAAGGTCTGTAAACTAGGAGATGTACATTATATAGAAGGATCAGGTATGATTATCATTTAGTATAATACAAGTAAATGTATAATAAAATTATAAAATTTCAAGTTTCCGGAAGTTCAAAATTTAAAATTTGGAAAACACAGCCGGTTGGGCTTATGTACAGTTGCTTGGCTAGCTGGGCTAGCTGTTTGGCTGTTTGGCTGTTTGGCTGATTGGCTGGCTAGTAATAACTAAGCAAGTACTATAGTACAGTATATTCTATGGCAGAAGGCCTGGCGGTAATCTGGGGTATTTTTTTTTCAAGGTCCTTTTTTTATATTTTCTTCAATTTGACTTTAGTTACTCTTTTTGTCACATATAAATAATATAAATAAATACATTCGCTAACTGAGAAGCCAAAGCTAACCAACTAACTAACTAATTCATACACGAGTATATGTGATGTAAATGAAATTATAGCTTATACACATCGTAGGATTAAGGGAAGCTGAGGAACGGTGAAAGACATAAACTAAAACTGGAGAAGTATCTCTCTCTTTTTTTTGATCCGAGTGATTTTTTTTCCATTATTCCACTCACCCCCCAACAGGTGCGTGTGTGTGCGTAGGAGTGCGCGCACGCATCAAAGAGCGGGATCGGGAAAGACGGCTGGCTGGGGGGAGGGGGGTGAAGGAGGACGTTTTATACTTCGCTATTCGTGGATAGATCGCTTCATTATTATTATTTATTATTGCGGCGTAGCCAATGGCAATAACAGTGCATAATATTTCACACAGAGGACGGGGGAAGGAAGAAGAAACAGAAGCAGAAGAAGGAAGAAGGAAGGGGAAAAAAATAGCGCCATTCACACGGCCACTGATTAACTAACTTTATCTTGGGGATGTGCGGCTACGTGGTGCATGCGCAACACCAAGGTCTCGATATTAAAATAAGTTACACCGGTCCTTCCATATACATTAGAAGCTATATATCTGAGTCTTATTTATTTGTTTGTTTTTAGCTCATTGGTCCGAATAAATTGATACATATAATAAAACTATAGTGTTCTATATAAATACATTCTACAGCAGATGATGGTATAGTTGCTATCATCGGGGAAATAGTTTCTGTATTTGATACGTACCTTACACTTATCTCGTTACTCCCTCTCTCTCTCTCTCTGGCCCATTCACTATTACTGTATTACGCCAGTTATATCAATGGGTTTATAGGTACACACATACACACACTAATCAGCGGCAGCGGCGGCGATGACGGGATGAAATGGCAAGGGAAGAGGTATTATAGTGGGTGGGTATCGCCGCTGGCGGCTTTCCACCCTGCCAGCCAGTTGTCGTATGTGGCCACATACCACAGCACAGCCTTCATACGTTTGGTTTTGCGCTTTCTTTCGGATCAAGATCGAATGGCCGGTGATTGGGCAGGGAGGAAGTTAGGCGGTTTAAATTCAGTTGATTTCTTTTCCTCTATATTGTAAGATAAGAAAATATACTAGATGATATATATATATAGATATAAACCGTTATTGTAACCCGAGAAAACGTAGTGAAAGACATATCTGTGAACACATCAAATGAAAAGGACCCACTAATAGATGATGATATATGGCTGTAGCTCAACGACGCCAGCCGTTTAAACCGACACGGCAAATAGAGAATTTTCTGTGTTAGCTGATACATTTATAGCCTTAGCATGATTTTTTCCATTAGCGAGATAGACTTGGATGGTAGGGGTCTCACAAGTCCTGGTTTATAATAAATGATCTTGGGATATATTAATGATGTGATTGGAAGTTTATTCTTACTTTTGCTGTCTTCAGTAGTTAGTTGCCGCTGGTTATTCCCCCCCCTTCTTCCCCTTTTACTTTCTGCGATGTCTTTTTTTCGTTCTCTGTTAAACAATCTTCATTAGATCGATCATTGGAGATATCTATTATATATATATATATATATACATGCGAAAAGGTATAGATAGATAGGGACATTTATCTTCATTCAAGGTGAGGTGCGCAAAAATAGCAACAATTTAATATGTAAAAAAAACACCAGGCAGAGGCGACTAGGATTGGGGAAGGGATTCCCCGATAGATGATTGATGTTTCTTTCCCCCCCTCCCTCCCCAGAACGGAGTTATTTGGCTACCCTTTCAACTACAGCCAGCCGTCCCGCCGCACAAGTGCGCTATGCATGTTTATAATTTATTCTTGATGCCAGAAGATCCCGAGCTGTTTTTTTTTATTATTTTCAGATATTACCAGAGGACCTGTCTAAATTATCCCGGGTGGTGGGTGTGTTTTACAATGGTGTGTATTGTCTCTTATACTGATTTACCAAGATCTGGGCTCTCTCTCTCTCTCTCTCTCTGTATATGTATGTGAAGGTGTATGCATCTGTATGTGTGTAACTAGATACTCCCCTCGATTAACCTCAATTTTGCACCGATTTAAAGGTTTCACTTCTCACAAGTCCAAAAGATTTTACATTCATAGATAGAAAGAAGAACAGTCAATACAGTCAGTAAGTCTAGTGATTGAATTGATTGGATAACTGCCTAGAGAGTATAAAGAAATTTTAATTCATCTATTATATCTATCTATTATCTATTATCTATTTATTTATTTTTAAACTTTTAAAGACTTCCATTCTCATTCCGCCCCTTCCCTTGCCTTCTCTTTTAACTTACCTTACTTCTTCTCCATTATCAACCATCAAGTTTCCTTTAACTTTTCTTCTACCTTCTTTTTTGCCGTGTTCGGTCGTATTATTATTATTATTATTATTATTAAACTCTCTCAATAAAATTCATTCAGTTTCAATTCCAATTCCAATTTTTTTTTATATCACGCGCAGTAGCAGTAGTATGGAGGGCTGGACGGCGCGTTTTTTTTTCTTTCCTTCTCTGTGTGTGTGTGTGTTTCTCTGTCCCCCCAGAGTGGGTCTCTCCTCTTTTTCGGACTATTTCCTAGTGGAGGATTAATGAATAATAACAAACGAAGAAGAAGAAGAAGAAGATAAACATTATATATATATCTTATATTATATGAGTGAATAATAGTAGATGGAAAACAAATAAATAATTAAAATAAATAATAATTAGTTAAATAATAATCGTAATAAGTACACACAATAATGAGGATAATAATAACGATATTATAATGAGGGAAATGGCTATAGCATCCAACATGAATTTTTTCTTTTTTTCTTCTTCCTTTCCTTTCCCTTCCCTTTTCCATGTTTTAGGGGGGGAAGGGTTGTTTATATAAATATACATCACTTTGTCACAAAACCACTTATACACATATATCATTAATGGTTTAAACGAAAACTAATAAAAGAGGGTCTTTTTTTTATTTTCATCACTTGTTTACTGTTTTCTTATTAGAATAATTAGCTTAGTCCCACAACACTATCCCATTCCTGCTTGCTTGCTATATATTTACATATATATATATTTCACTCAGACATAAATACACATATATACATATATTACCCTATACTATTAGAATTATTATATAATATATATATATATATATATTCATGTTACCATTCGTTTAATATAATTCACACATATACATACATACACACATATATAGTTCAACAGAATCCTATCTCCCATCATACTCCTCCTTCCCTCCCTCCCCCCTTACTCACCCAACTACTCCTACTTATCCTATTATCGATATGAGCCATCAAATGCCAATACTACCCCCTCCATACCTGATTCTGAATGAAAACAGAGTGAATCAGGCTAATCAGGTCAACCAAGTTAATCAGGTTAAAATGGACTCAAACTCACTTCAATCAAGTCCCGTCAACCAGCAATCGCAACAGCAACAGCAACATCAACAGCAACAGCAACATCAACAGCAACATCAACAACAACAGCAACAACAGCAACAATCTGTCCAACAGCAACAGCAAACCGTTCAACAACAAAATTACCTTGCTAATATGTTACCTTCAAATAACATGGTTATGCTTCCACCATTAAGTAACCCTTATAACTATGGTTGGAATAACTCCGCTATGACTGTCTCTTCGTCAACCAACTCTAACCAAAATTCACCTTCTTTATCCAGCGGTACTGGAGCCCCACAACAACCCCAACAACAGCAACCATCATCATCATCAAGTAACTCTTCTGCTTCAAGCCAACAAGCTCAACAACACGCTGCTCAACAACAGTTACAACAACAACCAAACTCCACTTTACCACCATTGTTCAGATTAGTTTTAGACTCGACATTACCCGTCACAAACTATTCCCCTACAATGAACGGTTTACAAGGTCAAGGTTCTCAAGCTGCAGGTACAAACAGCAACAACAACTCTATCTCTGGTAACAACTCTCCTCCACCTTACTCCATGGGTAAAACTACCCCAGCCCCAAGCTTGACAAGTTTCAAAAGTTTTGAGTTTCAAAGTTCGCTTCCTTCAAGAAACAATTCATTTGACATTAACCCATTACATCCATCGTACCCATACCCACAACATCAACAGCATCAACAATTACCAACGCCTCCTCAATACGATATACACAGCAACCCTGGTGCTCTCCCTGGTACCACCACCACAATCTCCTCCGCCAACATCAACAACAACACCACCTCCGCTTCGTCATCCAATAAAAGAAAAAGAGCCCATGGCTCCTCATCCGCAGGCACTACCGGAACAGCACCTCCACGTAAGAAGAGAGAATGTCCTGTGTGTCACAACTACTTTTCTAACTTGACCACACATAAATCCATCCATAACAAGGAGTCAAAACCATTCTCTTGCTCAACTTGCTCTAGAGCATTCAAGAGATTGAATGATTTGATAAGGCATGAGAAGTGCCATTTGTCCAAACTGGGCGAATGGGAATTTCAATGCCCCTTCCACAATGCGAACCCAACAGCTACAATTAATGGTGTCAGAACAGAGGCATGTCATCATACTGGTTACTTTACCAGATGTGATACTTTTAAAAACCATCTGAAGGCGATCCATTTCAGATATCCTCCAAACACCCTTAAAAGTGAAAGATTCAAGGTTAGTGGTCATTGTAAAGAGTGTGGAATGTTTTTCAACAATGTCCAAGACTGGTTGATCAATCATATCGAAAACAATACTTGTCCCAAGATTATCAACTTCAACGACAAGAAGAAGAATTGAAAAAAAAAAATCGAACCAAAACTACAACCCCCTCCTCCAACTGATGCTGTGCATCACAAAAAAATCGCATATACCAACAAAAAATAATTAATTACCATATTATCTTTTTATGAAAACCTGTTTTAATGTCTTTTTATTTTTATTTTGCCCTATTTTATTTTACTTATTATGCTTTATTCCTATTACAAATGTTTTTTCTTTTTTGATTGTTTCTCATACTATTCACTCTTATGTATTTTACGATGATTTTTCTTTTTTCCTCCTTATTACCTATCTAATTATCATACTTAAACTTCAACTATTATTGCTATTATTCTTATGCTTATTATTCATGCTTTGGGATGTTTTTATTATTCGCTTTCATTTAATCTTTTTTTTTAATACAGAGACGAACAGTGACACTCTTAACTCCTTAATTTATAATTACATCTCTCGTTTTATTTGTTTTTTTATATATGTTTATCTTACTCAAAATCCTTGTACATTTACAATGTAGTTGGATCTTCCTTATCATATTTACACCTGCTTCTATGTAGCCATCATAGTTCTCCACATCTTGTCGTGTATATATAAATATATATATATATTATAGATACACACTAATATCATTCTTGCACTTGCACTGAAAAATTTGTCGGAGTTTTGTCGGCTATTCATCAATCAACTTCCGGGGAAATTTATTATGAACGTCGATCGACGCGCCTTTGTGCTTCCGGCGCGTCATTATCATGACTTACGACATACATGCATGCATATATAGGTAAATCATATATGATCATTTCAGTCATTTCAAAATCCAGTTTATAAAACCCCACTTATTGTCTGTATCTGCATATTGGATCTCTATTCATTTTTATCTCAATCGGTTTTGTTGTTTTCATAATCCAAGTTAGTTAACCTTTGAAAAGAGAAAAAGAAACAATTGACTATGGGTTTATTAAAGAACACTGCTATAGCAATTGCAGGATTTCTAGCCATCTCCTCATACAAGTATTTACCGGGTGTGTATTTCCTCAGATTCTACAATGTGATAGTGAAGTATATTTTCTTCAAGAAACGTGAATACTTGAAAGACCGTCCAGCATTTTTAGCAAAAGCACCTGCAAACTCATTGGAATTGTTTGACATTTTACCTAGATACACTTACTGTTCACCATTGGAATGCGATTTCTTTGGCTTCCACAAAAACAATGCGACCTACCAAACGGAATTTGACATGTGTCGTACTGAGGCCTTGCTCCATAAGCTGACGGGGTTCATTGTACACTTTAAAGAAAAGAAGGGGTATTACCCATACGTTCCACTAGGCTCCATTGCCATTCATTTCCTAAAGGATATCAAACCATTCCAAAAGTATAGAATTGAAAACAGAATTCTCACATGGGACGACAAATGGATATTCGTGTTGAGTGCGGTGAAAGTGGGTGATCGGGTGTGTACCATTGCTGTTGGTAAGTTGGTTTTCAAAGACGGTAGACTCACGATCAAACCTGAGGACTGCATTAAGGACTGTGGCTATGATTTGGCCGTTGTTGAACCAATTAGGGCTAGAAATTACAAATTCGTCGATGAGTTGGTTGATGGTAAGCAATTGCTAGAGCTAAAGTTTGAATAAACTATTACAAAATATGAGTTCCTTTCTTTCATAAAAGTGGGGTATCTTATTATATATATATATTTAATATTTATGTATAGTTTTTTTCTTTTTAATAAAAAATACGACAAATAACTATGGTACATTGCGAAGAAAAGTATGGCTAGAAGAAGAAGAAGGAGGGGGAAGAGGAGATTCTCTTGGAGAGTTTTTATTTTTGTATTGTATTATGTTGATATCGTTTTCATTTCAATTCATGCAGTCTTTTCGCTGTGTTCATCGTTCAAGTAATCAGCAGGATCAATTTCTCTAATGAATTCAGTATAATCATTAATAAATTCACCAACTTGCGTCTTATCTATTCCCTCAAATTCATCGTGCTCACAGACTCTCAGCTGACAATGTGGTATCTTATTGATGATCAGTAACAGCACAAAACACATGAAAAATGTGTATGCAATGACAGCTAAGGAGCTTAAAAATTGATCCAGTAATTGAATGTAATGGTGATTGACCCATCCTCCATCGATATCCACACCACCGAGTTTAGCAATATTTTTATTGGCAAACAATCCAGTGAGCATATTGCCTATGAACCCTCCAATGAAATGAATGGCAAAAATATCCAGCGCATCATCAATCTTCAACCAATACTTCAGTCTAGTGGAAAAGTTACACACAACACCACTTGTCACACCAATGGCAAACGTGGACCAGAAACTCACATATGCAGTTCCAGGAGTGATGGCGACTAATCCGGATATACACCCTGAACAAAACCCAATAATAGACAGCTTTTTGTATCCCGCCATGTAATAATCAAGCATAAACCAGGACAATCCGGCAACAAAACAACAATTTAATGTATTCGTCAAGGCATTTGCTGTGAGTCTACTGACAGTGTACAGACTACCACAGTTGAACCCTATCCATCCAATTATCATAAACACCGACCCAATTAAGACAAATCCTTGATTACTAGCTCTATAATGAACTAATGTTCTCTCTGATCTGGAATCCAAAAACCAAGAGTATATAAAGCCAGTTAAACCACTGACAATGTGAACAACGTGGCCTCCAGCAACATCAATGACGGATAATCTCACATTTATCCATCCATTCTGGTTCCAAATCCAATAACAAATAGGACAGTACACTAGAAACAACCAAAAAATCACAAACACTAATGATGGAAACAAGCGTCCTCGATCAACTATGCATCCCATAGCTAGAATACAACAAATACTTGCAAAGAATCCCTGGTATAAACAGTGCACTAGTGCTAAAACTGCATTACTTTCGTATTCAGACTCTTGATCTATAGATGTTGGAGTTATTATTAAATTGTTCAAGTGTCTTAAACCAACATATTCAAAGTTACCCAAGTACATGGAACTTCCTGTGTCTGAATAGCATAGTGTGTAACCAAAGCATAACCAAATAGGTAAGATTATGGCTGTTACCACAAATGGTGTACCAAGTTGTTGGAATGATGACTTCCTCTGCGTTAATCCTGAATAAAATAGTGCAATACCAACTTCAAGTAGTAACAGCAGAGGTATACACAGGAATACAAACAGGGAATTTTGAATTACCGCCTGTGTTATCACACTAGAATCTGAATTTATTTCGGTGAACATCTTCCTGTAAAAGTTTGGTTATATTGTTTATCTGGATGTTATAAATATTTAGATATCTTTCAAGATTTCTTGTTCTCCGTTGTTATGTTGTGGAATTTGCATCAGTAATTTATCTATATCTCTAACACAACCAGATGCCTGTATTTCTTTACTTGTTGTATACCCTATCTTGGTTTTTATGATTATAGATTATAAACAAGAAAAAGGGAACAGAAAAGAAAAGAAAAGAAACCCAGTTTGAATAATGTATTTCCTTTATCTAGGTCATCTCTTAGTAAAAGAAAAACTTAATAAAATAAAAAAAAAAAAAGAAACGTGATTTTTAGATTGGGGAAGTTAAAAATTTGATAATACCGTTCATACCATACATACAAAATGCGATGGTGATCTTTTTTTTTCCAGCTCATATGCGCCTGGTATTCATACTAAGACAGGCTCATATTCTGGCTCATATGGATTTTACTAACAAATAGGTGAGCGGTATTATACTGTTACCGTCCACCTCTGGAAAGTGGCTGATGGTATTTTTTTTTAGCACACTTATTGTTATAAAGGGTTCAATAGACTCGTCTGTCCTCC